>WAAG01041942.1:0-25443 GCA_013390105.1 Tichodroma muraria
ATTATTTTGTTGAGGTGCCAAATCCCCTTCAACTCATGTTCACTGTGAAGATAGACCACAACTGTTTTTCTGAAGCATTATTTACTCTTCGGTAAGTACCTTATTAAAAGAAAACAAACCTTTCCCTGGAGGTGGGTGGTAGAGCAGGGGAAACATGTTAAAAATCAAATTTTGCATGTGAAAAAAGACCAGGTCCAAAAAGGAACTTGTTTGTGGAGAACAGGTTGTTCATCTTTCCCCATAAGACTTGTTCAGTCTGGCAAGAAAATGTTGTGCTCTGTAAGATGTGCTGAAAGAACCAGGTTTAACAAATATCCAAACCCAGACCAAGATGGTTACCATTAGCCTTAGACGGGGAAATAACACCTCTATTTTCCCTTCTCCAGATTCCCTAGAGCAAACACTGAGAAAACTGAGACTTGTCATACTAGTCCTCCAAACTGAGCTAGGCAAAAAGTACTGAGCAGATTTTAAAGCAAATACTGCAAGCGGATTGATTTGTATATGCAAATATCTCTAACTCAACACCTGAAGCTGTAACAGGATATATCCAGTTCCAGCAGCCAACATCTGTTCCCCTGTAGCAGATCACTCTATATGCAGAATATGCAAGATGGCAAACACAGTAACAGCAAAAGTCAGTGGCTTATGGACTAATTCATGTTGTAGCAACTTTCTTTTGCCCTCGCTATGCCATAAAGCACGTCTGCATAACGAATGGGCAGAAATAACTGAGTGCACAAATAACCTGGGGGTTCATAACTACTGTCAGAGTAAACATTAGGCAGTATTTTCCAGCATTAGGCCATGGTTTTTACTTTTTGACTAAACTGTTTCTTCTAACATCTAACCATCTGCTTTTAATGATCCTCACAGGTAACTGGTTTACTGATACCTCCTGCATTTTGTAATAGTTGTTATTTTTAAAAGGTTTTATCTTGATTTTTTTTTTTTAAGTAGGTGATAGTAGTTATCCACAGAAAATGAAGACAATCTCCATCAGACATGCTAGCAACAGTTTCATAACAAAAAGTAAAAAACAGACTATAGGTAATGTTTGACATCAATATTAACTTAGGTGCAAAAGAAACTTCCAACATGCTTGTAATCGGCGATGCACTGAGACCCAGGTAAACAACTGACAGGGCTCAGAGAGGTTTTCTGCTTATAATAACCTGCTAAATAAGTCCACAAAGTGATGGGGAGATGCAATCTAATGAACACGCATATTTTGTGACTCCTTGTGAGACCAGTTGGTGTGTGAGCACTCGTCAATGGCACACAGCATCCCAGATCAGCATACACAAGTGCTCAGGGGCACTCACACCTGAGTCTTTCCATACCTGGGAGATTCAGGGAAAAGAAACTTTCAAAACTGGAAGGAAAACTTGTCTCATTTGATGACACCAGTCGGCTAAGTATCGAAGTTCCTTGTTGTCAGAATATGCTTTGTGTCAATGAAGAGAAGGTACCATCTCCTGTGACACAAAACCTGTCAGTTTCTTTGCACTGGAAGTAGGAGCTGCAGGGCACTGGCCCTGCTATGGCTGCAGGGGACTCATGCAGTTGGTACAAGGACCATGATTTCCTACTTTGGAGGAACAAAAGAACATCGCACATAGAAAACCACAAAACACAAACCCATATCAAATCTTCTCCTTCTGCTTAAAAGTTCCAGAAAACCTTTGGTAAAAGATTAGGGAAAAGAGTGGCCAGTTTATATGCAGAATTCAAACAAAAGAAGACATCCACATTAAATCTATGGAACGTTTCAGCTGAACTATTCGGCAGCAGCTACTGAAACTCCCCCCTATCCAAACAAGTCCGGGTTGAGGAAAGTTCTGAAAAGCCCTCAGCTTGCCCCTGTCGCTCTAGGACACAAAACAGCACGACACGGACGACAGCTCATTCCAAGACAAAAGAGACTTTTAATTTCTGACTCCATCTCCTTATATACAAAATCCATGGGCCAGTNTGTGTGAGAAAGTTCTGGAGAAAAATGCAAACACAGAAGGCTTTTAGAAAACTTGAAAAAATCAGGGCAACATGCCCCTCACCAGAGAAAAACAAGCAATGATTCTGTGTAGCTTTGACAGCCTACAGTAGGCTAAATACAGAAACTAACAGACTACATCCTGGAATTTTGGAGATGAAAAATAATACATTTGGTTATTAGTCATCTTGACAGAACAACATTCCTATCATCCATATATTTTGCAGTATTTTATCTAGTCTTTTTTTAAATTCCTTAAGATTGGTACTTCTATGCCTTTCAATGGTTCCCTCAGCATATTTCATTGCAGATGCCAGGTGATGTTCAGCTTAAGTGTACACTTCTTCATCTCAGCCATTTTCTGCTACAGCTTATGGCAGAAAAACATTTATTCCAGCTCTGTGCCAATGACATCGGAGATGTTTGTGCAAGGGACAGATTACGGCATCTTGAAGACCTTTGTAATCATGTAACAAGTACGCAGCTTTTTAGGGGGAACTGCTCTTCCCCAGAGGGTGCAGCATCCTCAGGGAACCTCTCAACCCTCTATAGCCACCCAGGGGCTTCTTTTTACAGACACCTGTATGCTGAGGACACCTGAGGAGGAAAATCTGCCAAAGCTTTCTCCTAATTTCCATGTCCTCCATAATAAACACCTCTTTTTTTCTTTTNATGTAGCTGCTATTCTATAGTACTCAGCACTGCCCTGACGGACACAGTTCTATGAAGGCTGGAAGACTGCAGTTTATACTTTCAGTGCAGAAGCAGAATAAAGAGAAACACATCCCACATGATCTGAGAATACAAGCAGCTGCTTGCTCATACCAAGATCTCCAGGTTTTTGAAGTCAATAAATCATATATTCATTTTGGGGGGTTGTTATACTTTTTCTTATTTGAAAATTAAGTTTTAATAAAAAGCAAACAAAATTGTTCATTTATGCATAGTCCTGTGAAAAGCTTTGAACACTATTAAGTCCTACCCTGAAAACACTACCTTACATGATTCCTGCTACTGGTCTCCTCTAAGTCAAGGAGAGTGTGATTTGACTTGAGTAGCCATACTCACCTGGCCTGAACTCTACATACATACTTCAATTCACTCTAGCTCTATGATGAAATCAGTATATTAAGCTTAACATAACTTGATAACTTAAGCTTAAACCTTTATTTAGCATTTTGCTTCCTGAAGCTCTACAGGGTTCAAAAGCCCTCGGCAAGACTGCCAGAGCGAAACAACAGGGAGCTACCTTCTACTCCAGTTAAATCCCACATGTCATTGACAGGAATGGAAGCAGTTCAAAATCAACAACCTTTCCAGGCAGGCAAAGTCTTATAAACCCATATAATTAGAGCCAGTACTCACTTTTTCCTATGTCCACTCAGTGCATTTTGCTGTCACAGGCATTTTGTGCCAGTGCTTTATGCTCTCAGCTACACTTTCATCCTACTGCCTCTCACTAGATAGGTACAGAAAGAGCTGGTCTTGTGTAGCCTTCATAGTCAAGCTGTTTCTCAGCACTAAGTGCCAACTCGTTACACATATGAGGCCCCACAGGGCCTCAGTGCTGAAGGTCAGGAAGTAGGCAAAGTCAGTATGTAAGAGTCCTGCTGCATCAGTATTGAGTTCATCTGATACATTTCTGTTTGGAATTCAAGTCAAGAGAGGAGCACTGCACATGCTTTTCTTATAGTTCTGTTAAATTACTGCCATGCATTATACCACTAAACCCGTTGAACTCTCAGGTGCAGTTGCATTTAAAGACTGCAGAAAATTCACCCATTGATAAGAATCTTGCCATGTCCTGGAGTCCTCTGCAGAAGTGAGGATCTGTCTGACATTCTTCACTGCCTTTAAAAGCCCACCACTACTTATTCTTCACTTTTCCGCAAAAGACTTTTTTTCAACCTCTTGCCAAGTATGCAGGCAAATACTTTGCACATTCAAGTGACAGTTAAGAACTAGATCCTACTGCCTACTCGTTCAATACATCACTTGCATTATTTATTTAGCTTGACAGAACAGCCTTTCTAGCTCCCAAGTGAAGATAGCAGGAGAGGACTCTGCTAATGAAGGCTTTAATCCAGTCCTGAAGCAAAGCAGAACACACCAAGGAAGTGGCAGGTAGTAAAGAACTATGGTGCAGAAACCCCTGAGTTAGTGTGACATGAGCCAGGGAGTTCATTCAAGCCGCATGGAGCAGCATCAGCTCAGCATGAGCGTATTAATGCAACAGAACAACGCCGAATCCTGTCTGGCTTCCCCTTTCTCCACTTGCAGTAGGCAAATACAAGAGTTAGGGAGTTTGGGGGGTGAGCCTTGGCCAGACTGAGGCCAGGTGGTGCTGCAGCATCAGTGCAGACTGTTGTGGTTAGAGGGGACACATCCCAGCTCCCCTGCCACACAGCACCTCTCCACCAGCAGACACCATCACTCGTGGCCAGGGCAGCTGCTGCAGTTTCATGTTGGCAAAGCAAAACCAAGCTAGTTTCTGCTATGCCCCACGAATCAAATGAAGATGATCACTACATATGCACTTCCCTAGAGTTCAACGCTGGAGCGAGAGATGCCACTGGTTTTTGTTAGATGGAAAGCTGTGACTCTCTATTATCTTAATATGCCTGACACATGTGTCACTTCTCTGGCCCCTAAGGGACACAGAAATTGCATACAAGAACACAAAAAAAAGCCAAGCAAATGTATGTCATGATGACTTGATGTTGTCTTTTGCCTAAAGCAATCTGACATAATTAGCCATCTCACAAGTAAAACCTTCATGTTTTATTCTTTTACAAATTTAAAATAAAAACTGTACATTAGCATGGGTAGCTTGTCATTTTAATACACTTTGATGTTTGCAAGCTTTGAAATATCATGCCGAAATTTGTATGCAAATTTGTGTTTCCAATTACATACTCATTAGTTCTTTTAGAACTTCATCCTAATATTCACAAAAATGTTTATAGATTCCTCTGTTATTTTCCTGAATTGCTTTAGAATGAAACCTGGTACACAAAAGACAAATGAGAAATCCATTAACACTCAGGAACTTTCTTAATCATCACATTTAATTTCTAAGGATGTCATAATTTGTCACCAAAAAAGTTCCAAGTGCCCATGCAGACCTCACCTAGATAGCACATTAAAAATCACAAGCAAATAGTTTGTGCCTGTAGCACTGTCAGCCTCCAGAAATGCCCACCTCCCTTACCTACTCATCTGAAACCCCAGTTGCCTTTATCACTGTCTTTAATGAATGTTTTGGTGCATATGAAATACTAGTTCATATCCTTGAAAGGAGTGAAATTGGGATTACTGTCTAGATTTCAGTGGAACAAAGCAAATTTACAGCAATTATGAATGTGATTAATTTTTTCTTTAGTTATCCACCTCCATTAAAAACATGGGTAATATTTTAAACTCAATTGAAGTAAAAGCCACACTGTTAAAAAAAACTACACAAACCCCACTGACAGAAAGTTCAACTTCTGGATGAAACCTGAAGCTCACTAGTACATAAAATGCGTAACATGTAGTACGAGAGGAAGAGCTGGAAGGAAGCATTAGGTTATCTGGTAGCTGTCACCACCCTGCCCAGGAGTGATGGCATGGAAATGCTCCCAGGCAGATGCTGGTATAACCTGTTCCCACAAATATTCCTTCTTGGAGACTTTATAATTCCCCCAAGCTATCTGTCACTAAAAGATTTTTCCTAATATCTACTTATAAATGTTACTTGTTTACATGGTATGTCAGAGCCTGAAAGTGCTGAACATAAGAGAGGAAATTCCCAACTGATAATGTGGCACTGTCCTGATTAAGAGGAAAAAATTTGGAAATCAGCCACTATAAATAATGAACAATTAATACTGAAGCTGTGCTGCACCTGTGTATGCAGGAAGAACTTGGCAATACAAGTCCGAGAGGCACCACGTCCCCAGGTTCTGCATTCAAAGTGAACACGGCCCCACTGGGCTCCGTCAAATGCTGACTTTGTCAGCCTTTCTTTCCCTCTCTGCATTTGGATAAAATATGCAGTCATTAAAACAGCAAAGAAACAACAAAGAGTAAGGTCACCTCTATCAAAATAAAAGTTCCATATCCACTACAAATTTTTCATGTCACAGAAGCAAACATAGCAAAGGTTCAAACATCACTATTCATGTTTGCAGGCTTAAGCGCAAAACAAGTTTTTTAGTATTAATAAACCTACAATAAAATGTTATGGGAGTTTTAATGACTTTAATGCAGATCTTCTTAATTAAACTTTTTTCATTAAGAAACATATCTGTGCATGAACCAGACCAATTTATTCCAGCATGCCAGTAGCCTACAAGTTGGGTATTGTAGAAACACTAGCAATGCAGCTCTGCATCCTTCTCCAACAGGGCTGGATCTGTTCCTACAGGCACACCACAGTAATCCCAGTTGGGAGAGTGGGAGTAACTCAGGCAATATTTGTAGTGTTCTCTCACAGTTTGACATTTGAAATGTAACAGGCTCAGCAGAAATCTAAGAGTTAATTTTGCAGGTATTTAAATATAGGATACTGGTTTTTTTTCCCTTTGCTTTAAAGCAGCATCTTAAGGCAAGTAGTTATCTAGAAGAGTGGGAACACAGCGACAGTTATTAGGACTACTTTCTGAAGTCATCACCAGAGATATTTATCAGTGGTAAGCCTAAAAAGGAAGCTATGCAATTATTTTTAAATCTTTATCGATTTTTCTTCAACTTTAAGGTTGTTTCATCATTGCTCCATATTGCTTTAGGGCTGGGAGATGAGGCAGCTTACTGGGCTACATCTCAGTACCTCTGCCTGGAGTCAACGCTCAAGGTAGCGCAGGTTTGCACAGGCAGAGGAAGCATGCTTCGAATTCACTGTGAATACAGACAAATGCCTGCACAGCAAAAACATTACTTGAGCTGGTTCAAAGATGCCCACTTCTCCTGGTCTGGAACAGAGGCTAAGAGATGGCTCTCCCACAGTCCATGCTACTGGACTCTTTCATTTATTTCAGCCAGAATTTTACACCAACTAAAGCTCATTCTTAAAACAGGAAATATATTAACGTGTCTTAATAAAGATGTTTTGATATTTGAAGGCACAATCTGAATAATTTTGAAGTCTGAATAATATCCATGCCAGCCTTCTACCAGAGTTATAAAGCCAATTATTCTATTAGAAGACATATGCTTATTACTAATAATAGTCTGGTCGCTTTACTGGAAATACAAGCCAAATGATCACACAGATTACAGTTTGCGCCAACAGCATTTTATACTGCAACTTCCTCAAAAATCTGTCTTGGAAATGGAAAGGTCATTTAACAAGCAGGCAGAGTCTTCTGGTGTTTGGAGTGCTTCCACACATCCTGGGCAACTACAAGCAAGCAATTTTGGACAAGGTCCTCCAAGGCTGTCTGCACCTCAAGATTTGAAGTCCTTCTTTTGAAAATCCAGTCAACTTCTCATCTACAACTTTATGTACCAAATCATATTCAAACTAAATGAAAGGAGACCTCAGTATCAAAGCAATATTTTAAGCGATTTACCAGATCATCTCATAGAGATGGAAGATGATCTGGTAAATAGCTTAAAAAAATAATCTTGGGAGAAAAGAAGGAACTTTTGTGTGTGTTTGACTATACTAACACAGGATACACAGACACCCAAAGGGCAGGGAGGTAGTAAATATTATGTAAAATCAGAAGAAAGGGAAGACTCTTTAATAATTTTTCATTAACAAAAGACTTATAGACCAATGTTAATACACAACACCAACAAAGAATTGGGGTGTGTCTGTAATAACGATGGTGCTAATTTTTCAACTGTACAGAGAGCAACAAATGCTAAATTTTAATTCAAATTCACTGGTCATCCTTAGCGACTTTCATAAATTTGCAAATCTTAGAATTGTGCACAGGTGCAATAGCATTCCTTTGCAAAAGAAGACAATTTACAAATAACTCATTTTTAGGATAAATGGAGTATGTTGGATGTCTACCATTACAGGAAGCAAATCTGACAGGTTGTCAAGTGCTTTAAATACATCCCATGAATGATGAATAACCTGTCCACAGTTATCAAGCAAGTGAGAGCAATACACCTTAAGAAATTAGATTAGAGCTCTTTTGGCTAGTAGCACAATTATGACAGCAACAGGACTACTCACAGACAGAACAGCCGCTCCTGTCAGGGTATGCCTCCTGTGATCACCAAGAATTTCATCAGGGATCCTTTTGGAGAGGAAGCAACTGAGTGGGTTGAGAAAAATGGGGCTCTAAACTATCTGCTCTGACTTCATTCTGATTATAAAAGCACAAGTTTTATGATTGGATTTTTCTGATTATATCCAAGTCACAGATTGAAGAGACAATCCCAGCTCCCACAGCCTCTCCTCGTCTGATCAATGCTCCAATCTCTTAATAAGCTTTGTACTCATTTGCTGAATTCTTTGCAGGACAGCAACTAGTCTCTTGTATTGGGGAGCTCAGCAGGATGCAGCACTCCAGATCGGAGCTCTCCAAGGCTGAGGAGAGGAGAAGGATCCCCTCCCTCAGCCTGGTGTCTGCTGTCTTCCCAGTGCAGCCCAGGAGGCTGTTTGGCCTCTTTGCTGCAAGAGCCCATTGCGGGCTCTTGGTCAGCACGGTGTCCACCATGACCCACAGGTCCTTTTCGGCAAACCCATTTCCCAGACCTTTTGCCTTTGCTGAACTTCAGGAAGCTTGTAAAGTCAAGTAAAACCGCACGCCATTCTACACCAATAGGTAACTGAGGAGCAAAACACCAATGTGTTGGATGGCACTTGTGGTAGAGATGGCATGCCAGAATTCACTGGCATCTCTTAGGTCAGAAAGAAACAGAGGAAATAAATTACCACTTCAAAGCAGCAGCCATTTGGGATTAGAACTGTGGGTGCCAACAGGGCACCTATCTTTCTGATATGTCTGAGTTCACATAATCCAGCAGTGTCTGATTTTCTTATCTTGGAGCTATTGGCTAACTTTATGCATATTCTGCTAAATGAAGCAAGTTCATCTATTCACTACTGAATAAGGCAGAGAAAATCCAGTGTCTTATTCCTGCACTATTATCCAACATGTATGTGGTTCAGATGAGAATATGTTTTGGCAGTTCAAAATATATATATATATTTCTTCCCTACTGAAAAGAAATTGGTCAGTAGAGTTAAAATAGCACCTGATTGTATAATCTGTCCCACAGGAGAGTATTACTCAGAATTCTCTGTTACACCCTTTAGCTCTAAACACACGCCCAGGGCTTCAAAACAGCGGGCCAGGTCTAGGAGAGATGGGAATACTCAACAAAGACATGAGTGGCATCCCCCACCAAGAACTCCAAAGACCCTCGTTGCTCTCTAATGTTCCTGGTCTCACTCATGCATAGGTGTTATATCATCATAATCTTCTGGAAGATTGATTTATCTGTCCTACTGAAAGTTGCTTACTTGTCATGATCTTGGCAGATAATCTGCTACTAACCTTGTCTGAAAAGTTACGGTGTCATTCACACACTGAGTTGCAATTTTTTACACTAAAACAACAGAGTAGGGAGGTATATCCTTTCTGCTGCAGATATATGTTGAGTGATACATTTATTCACAAAACAATTCTAACAAAGTAATAATATTCCCAAATCTCTATGAAAACGTCAGCCCCAAGATGAAAAATACTCTGAAAGTTGTCTAACAACATATATCATGTGTCTTCTCCTAAGCACCTTTAACTGGTTCACAGTGATTTGAGACTTCTTCCCAAACCCAGTGAGTTCTCCCAGCTGAATCTCAAACTCCTCCTCTTGAGCATGCTGTAGGTTTCCTTTGGCTTTTGATGTCAGAGGAACGGCACGATGACAGAGTGAGTGAATCCTACAGCAATGACATCAATAGAGCTATTTCCCTATGCCTAATTGGTCTCTTCTCTCAGTTCCATTAAGGGTATTTCTCTTTGTTTATAAATGATCTGCCAGACTACAGCCCCTCCTGGATCTCTGCAGATATCCACAGCCACTCCTGCTTTCCGTAGCACTGATTTATGAAGCCTTTATTGGGACAGACTTAATCTATCACAGGAATTGATTTTGTTTTTTCCTCTCAGAACCCAGTACAGCAGATGTGATAAAGCACCTGTGTAACAGGCTTTCTCCGCTGCCGCCACCGCAGGATGTGGTTTACCATGCTGTGTGGGAATTACAGCTTACATTGGGAGCTTAAGTAAGCCTGGGCAGGGAGAATGAATTACAAAAGCAAATTGTGGAGATGAAAAACACACGGAGTACAGAGGCTCAAACTCTTGCTAAAAAGAAATTAATTGGGTTTTGACAGCAGAAAGCAGAAGATAAAGCTTGTGTTAGACTGTCTGAAGCAAGTAACCCAGTACAGTTAAACACGAAGGCAGAGACCAGGTGCCTCTTCATAAAGATTGGCTGGTCTTATTTTATATCCTTTCCTACCTTGTCAGGTAGGTCTGAGAATAGCTGCTTCTGGGTTTGTCCAGCTGCATTCCTTTAGTTAGTCTCCAAGCCACTTTGCCCATGAGACACTATCAAAACTTGGTTATGTGAAAATTCAAGGACAAAATTTGGTCCTCCATTAGACATTGCATTGTTTGGCCAAAGACTAAATGTGTGCTACTTGAAGAACTTTCAGGTGCTCCCAAAATATTTTAATATTCCAAGATGCAATTTTTTTTCAACATTCAATTGCCTACGTAAATTTAACATCAATAAATAGCTTACACATTGTTTCCATCAATTTGCTGTCACTCCGTACTCTTGGTAAGTAGTTTTTATTGAGGAAGATGTGTTTCTTTGTCTTGTGTTAAAAGACAGAGACACGAGAAAAATCAATTTCTTGATAGTTCATCAGATTAATTAACCTGAAACACTTGATCATTGAGATATAACCTACTTCTCTATTAAGTGCTGCTTCTAGTACAGAACAGGAGTTACAGAGCAATCTTTCAACAAGAACGTATTAAATACCATAATTGGCTTATCATGCTTTTAGTTTTACAATTTATAAGTAAGATGTCAGGCATGACAGATTAATCTGCAAATCTGCCTCCAAAGAAGAACTCTTTTGAAAAGATGCAAAATACATTTGAGAATGCCTCTTCTTTTGATAGAGTCCTCTTCTATCAAGAGAGATCTGTAGAGTTCTGGAGTTAAAGCACCATTTCTTAGTGTTTGAGAGCTTTCCAGTCAGCCACAAAGAAATGAAAATCAAGATCTAACAGTTTGAAATGTGTCTGAGTGAGGAATGGGAAACAAACTGCCAATTCATCTAAAATGACACATCACAATGAATTAATTCCAGAGTTTGCGGGGGAAGAAGCAAGTTTTGCATTTATACTACCTTCCTCCTACGCTTTGGGTCCTGTATCAGTTCAGGCAATAGTAACAACTTCCATTCACAGAGAAGAATACCACAGACATCAACTTCTTCCTGTAATTCTTCATCCATACAATTTAACTCTTATGGAATGAGATCCAGCAGTTCTGAAATCACATATAGCCTGAAAAAGGCACCTTTTGCAATTCTGTGCAAAGTGTTTAGCATCTCTGTTTGTAATGGTTTCAATGAAAAGACTCTGCAAAAGATTTCCTATTTACCACAACCCTCTCAATTAGTTCATATAAACTGATACATGTCATGGTTTGGCCCTGATTGGCCAATGTGTAATATTGACACACGATGAAACCAATGAAAAGCATGGGTGCGCCTTTGTGAATACACATTTTAAATGCGAACCCGGGAAAGTTCCTTCTTCTGGTTCCCGGTTGGAGAAGAGGTAACAGGAGCTGCCTGGCCGCTCCGCCGCGGCCCTCGTGGCCGGGCTGGGCCGGGCCGGGCCTGGCGCGGCCGGGCGGGGCAGGGGAGGCCGCGGGGCCGAGCCACGGCCACTGAGATCTGGCTGATGGAATTTGAGCTGCCCTCCCCTCCAGCACGGCGCTGGGGGAGCTTCCTGAGCCACGAGACATTGTGCTGCTGAGAGCGGGCCAGAGCGGCCCTGGCAGGGTCAGGTTGCCTGAGTGGGGTTTGCTCTGGTACTGGTTTCACCCTGATGAGACCGAGGGGTGGAGGGAGGAGTCCATCGAGCCCCTCTCCCCAGCTGCAAGAGTCCAGCCAGCGGCTGAAGCCAGGAGCAGCCCTGCAGCTCCACAGCCCCGAGAGAAGGAGAAGCCTGCAGCCCCAGCAGGGCCTGGAGTGCATCACCTGACTGCTTTGGCCTGGCTGCTGCCTTTGTGAACTCTTTCAGTGCACAGAGGAAACCAGAAAACTTCTGTCCTCTCTTGAGTGAGAGAAAAGGCAGAGTGAGGACACATAAAGAGACCACATGAAGATATTCAAAGTCAGTGAAGAAAGTGATGTCCTAGATGGAAGGAAGATTAAGAGTTGTTTCATTTTCCACATTAAAATCTCTTGTAAGCTATGGTGATGGACTATAATACATTGAGACATTTCCTTTAAACCATAGAGAAGTATGGGGAGAGAAAAAGTTCAAATTGTAAACCTGAGAAAAGGAATGCAGTGTTGAGTGAGCCAATGTTGAAGTGGCTGTGATTGCTGAGAAGTTCGAACAGAGAAATGAAGATTCTGCCCCAAGAAGAAGAAGACCTCTGTTCCCTGCAATGAAGATAATCTTAAAGATAGATAAAGAGAACCTTTGTTTTTGAACAGTTTGTCTTTAAAAAATAAACCCCATACATCGATTTTGGCCCAGAGGCACAGCTATGAAAGAGCTGTAAACATTGGAGGAGTTTCATGAAGCAGATGTTCCGGGTGGCTGTTATTGTGGAAAGTTTGTTGGGGTTTTTTTTGCCATAGCAAATAAGAGTCGCTCCAGTCCCTAAAGAAATCGAAAAAAGGCTATTCTAGAATTGAGAAAACTGACTGAAAATTCTAGATGTGATTTCTGTATGTTGTCAGTGGGAATGAAAGAAATTTAGTGATTGAGGAAGAGTGTTTTGAAGGTTTCATTCTGATTCATGTTTTGTTTTTATTCTTTTTTGTCTTAGTTAATAAAGTCTGTTCTTTTCAAGTTTGAGCCTGCTTTGCTCTTGATTACAGAATTTTAAATTGGCAACCTAAAACCCCAACACAAATTGATATTTCTGTCTGGTTTCAGACTGAAACCATGACAGTACAAAACTATGTAATCTCTTCTGTGTGGCCCAAAGCACATGAAAATGTGATAAGAGCAGCAAGGAAACATTATACCTTTGGTATGTTGTAGAGAAAAAACCAAAGGGAGGTGGATTTGGCAGCTAAAAGCCATGGGCAAAGTCAGATCCATTAATAGCTTCAGTTCATTTGTTTGGAAGGAACGTAATTGGCTTGAATTAGATTCAAATATATCTGATCCTTTTCTTACCCATTAGAAAAAAACAGATGAGCTTAACTGGTGACTTACACATGATTTCACAGCTTATCACACTCAAGGGTTAACAAGATTTCTAAAAGCTTAAAACCTCAACTCAGCTAACTGGTTTTCCAAATACATACATTACTTTTTAAGAAGCTGCCGCTAAGATGAGTGGCTTTAGAACAAGCTTTCAGAACTACCAGAGTGAGTGTCTAAACATGACACCACTGGTGGTGGATCCTCTTCTGGTTTTATTTTGGAATATCCTGAACTTTATTTGATGTGTTTTGTAGTCCTGCTATTGCTCAGTGTTTTGGCATGGTTGAGCACAGGACACATAGCAATGATGTATGTTCTAGCTGGTACTTTCTTGAGACAGAACTCTGTTTCCCTCCACTGACAGATCTTTAAATCAATACAGGACTTTTCCATCAAGATGGAAGAGAAAGCACAAGAAAATCTGCCAGCATCTGTGCTAGGCTATACAGATTTATCAAATGAAATACTCTGTGCCAGCAACAAAAGAGAAGAAAGTAGCATTAAATCCCCCCACCCCCCCAACCTCATAATTCTTTGTATTTTTAACCCAATTTCTTCAAGGACCACAGGAAATGCCCGTTATACTTCACAAGTAGAATCTATTCTTTTCATTTGATTATGATGGGTTTTTGCTCAGAGGGTTCAAAGGAATTTAGGAATCTGCATCAGCTTACTAAAAATACATAAAAAGGCAGGCAATGCCTTTCAAAATAAAAGCTCCATCAAATTACCCACACCTTTGAAGCCGTTTCTTTGCCCAAGGTGTTCAAAGCCCTTGGTAGTGGAGAAAGGATTTATTGGTAGGAAGGTCTGTGTATCTCCATAATATACAGAATACTAGACTAAATAAAAACTTGACCTTTGAGATCAAAAAAGAAGACTTTGGCTCTTTCAGGAAGCAAAGTGAATCCTGGATTAGCTAGAGATGAGAGTGTTTGTAATCAGCTAGGCCTGACAGACCTGAAAGGGAAATACAAAGACTGAGGCTTGGAGGAAGGTGTCTCCCTGCTGGCTTTTAGCTCTCTCTTCCCTGCATGCTACCTCTGTACAGACAATTAACTAACACAGTCTTTTGACAAATTTGATAACAGTTCTTTCATTTGCTTGGATGCAGCTTCTAGAACAAAGTCTCTCACAGAAAACTACAACACAAAAGTTCTTCTGGAGAAAAGCACAGTGAACTCCCAATGTGAGGATTGCAAATGATGCTCTGAAGTCTGTGGGAGCAGATGTCCTTTTTGCAAAGGTATTCTTGAGAAAGAATGAAAAGAGCTTATCTGGCTAAACCTGCTGCCATGTCATTGTTGAAATACATGGAATTTTTCCTTTCACTGTTGCTTAGATCTGGTCTAGATAGCAGAGTAAGGCTATCCAAAAAATACAAGCACACTTGGTTAGGTTTCACAGTTCACCTTCAGAAGCAATAGAAACTAAGCCATATCTTAAATGGGGAAGATATTCTATGTATACCTACCCTCTGCATGTAAAAAAGGCTGGGTGACCTTACGGACAAAGTACATGAAGCACTTTGGACTCTATCCATCACATTAGTACTCTGGCATTTCACAACACACACACCAAGCAGGATGCCAATCTAAACTCAGTTGCTCACTGACCTACTCAACAGAAAGGTCATTCATCCTCCTCAAATCATCTTCATTTACACATCTGGATCACTCTGATATTTATCAGGAGTTAATCATGTACCAGCAGCTGAGTTATCATCCATGAATTACAGCAGCCCTTCATAAGTTCAATGACTTTTATTTCTAACTTCTGCCAACTTCCCAAACTCTGTTTTTTCCTACGTGTTCTTTTATACTTCGAAAGATCTCTTGGATTTGAAAATATCTAATAAAAATGTTTCAGGGAAACATACAGCTTTATTTTCCGTAAGGGACTTCTTAAACAAAAAATATCTTTCCACCTTAAAAAATCTAGCTCTTTGTGTACAGATCCTTCACATTCATTGCTCTATTCTGCTTTAGTCTTTTTGGGCTATATTGTACTAGTGGTCCTCCTTGAAGAGATTTGCAAAAGCACACCATGATCCTACATTTGACCATTTCATTTCACTACTTCACTCTTAAGGACTCCTTTGTGTCTGCTAATATTTATTCTTTTTATATAGTTGTAGATTTAACATAGATTTTTTAATTCCTTCAGTAAATGTTCATATTTCTTTACCACTCACAAAGACTTCTAGAAGTTCTCAAAAAATATTGCCAATTGAAAGTTTATGGTATAAGCATGATTTTCAACACATTTTATCTAGCACTATCTTATTATCTGAAATAGCCATTTTATCTGCCAGAAATGTCTTGATGTCTCTGTAAAATAAATCAGCGTTTCAAATCATATTCTTTACTCCTTTTATAAGCAGCTAGAATTCAACTAGATATAAATGTATGCATTCATTTTTCTAAAACCCTCTAAACAACCCAACTTATCTTTAAAGCATTTAAGAGTGCAGATTGGAATATGTATAAGAACATATATACTGCCATTCAGAAACAGAAAATCCACTTTTTTCTCATACTCACAAGAAAACAATCATGTTCTTTAAGTGAAGAAAAATGATTTAATGATAGTCTCAGCAACCTTTGCATCAAGCAGTGCCCAGTCTTTAGCTGAGCTCCCTAAATAATTATGTGGAAATGGTCGTTATTATTAGCCTTAGTTGATTTGCCTTTGCAGATGTGGTTACACTTGTATCATACAAAATAAACATTTCCATTTTTTCTATTTAATGTTCTCTCTGCCTTTGAATGTTTTCCACAGGTTTTTGTTTTCTTGTGAATTAGGTATTTTCATTCCACTTAAGCACTTTAAATATCTTCACAGACTGTGTATTTATTTATCTGCAGGTGAATTTTCTTCTGAGACTGCTTTGCTTTTCTGAATAGATAATTTTCTCTGTTTTTCTATAAAGTAGAACAGTATTAATCCAGACAAGAGAATCAATTTCTTTACTACCACAGAAGTGTTGCTGTTATAAAAGAGACAATAAAGTTTGGTGTGATGTCTAAGTGCATTTCACATTTCATTTAATAGACACAAGCTAAGGGCATACAATATAAGAGAGTACTAACTATGGTCTGAACTGAACCTGAAAGCCAGCCTCAAAGTGTTCAGCAAGCTAAACCCAAGACCAATTTCAGGTTTCATTGACTGTATTGAAACCATCTTCCCTGCATAAAGTACATCATATGAAGGTATCTATTTGGTTACTTACTGTCAATATACACCACAATAATTTCCCAGGTCAAAGCATTTTAAAAAGCCATTTAAAAATCCTTCAGTGTACATTCTAATTGGCATAACGGAACCAAAATGGTCTAGTCATATGGCAGAAGACTCAGCATGGATCTTTTTGCAAAATCCAGATTACACAAAATAACACACCCCCTTACAAAAGGCTCATGTGCCCTCAAACAATCTGGCTCTCTCACAGAAACACTTGGAAGAGCTGTAAGTAGGACAAAAATAGATAGACATTGATGTTATAACTATCACTTCCTTCTAAAGTTCTCTGAAATTATCTTCACACACACACAACAATCCTAAAAAGTGTGATTAATGTATTCCATCAATTATTATCTGTCTGTAAGAGCACCCTTTTGCCTCAGCAGCAAGCTAGATTCACCTCAGTAAAACCTGAGTTCAGCCCCACAGGCAGTACTTAGTGTATGTCATGGACAGTGGTGGTATTGTATCATCATAAATCATTTTAGCCACATTACTACAGTAAAAAGTGAACAGAAGATATTTTGTAATGCCTCATGCTTATTTCCTGTTGTGTTTGTTGCTGTTTGATTTGAACAATTTGGTAATTAATAATTAGTCTTCCAGCCTCAGAGAGATTTTACCCTCCAAAAGGGTGAGCAATGAGCAATGTAAATGGCACAAAGTAAATACTACAGCAGAAGGACATAAAAGTAGACCTTGTGACATGCCTGCTGGAAGGGGTTATCTTACTAGATTGGGCTTTTCTTACTTGGTATTTTTCATGAGTTACTTTAAAGTCTGATCTCAAAATTTATTTACTGTAGCCAATCTGTCATCAATAGATGTAAGCACCTCCCCTCCTAGAATAAACTTTAAATGTTCAAGAGTTCAGGTTTATGATAACATGCACAACAGAAAATTGCAATGTAGGTAGATGTTGTAGCTGCAAAAGATTAATGTTTTACAGATCTGTCAGCACCAAATATTTAACAGCAATGTCTGTCAGACACTACAATTTTATGAAAGGAATTAATATTTGTACAATGGTATTACATACCAACTTGAAAATACTTCTCAGAAGCTCCTGTGAATGGTTATGAATTACCAAACATAACACTGCTCAAATACAGAAAGCAAGTTCAATTGCAAAGCATTCCTGCAGTGTAATTTTACAAGGTAGAAATTTAAAATAGAAAAAAATCCAGACATCTTTTAAAGGTTTATGATTCAACCTCCTTCAACAAAAAGCCTGAAAGGAGATCTGTCCTACTTTCTTATGTCAGTAATGAAAACTGGGATTTCCATGCAGACAAGTCTTGATTTCAACTCTAATGACATGTATTACCTGCAATGGCAGCACAAGCACTCCAGGTACTGTGGTCCAGTCCAGGTCTCCTTGGAGTCCCTGCTGATGAATATGCTGCCAGGAAGGACCTAGTTATCCCTAACAGAGAAAGTCCGGAAAGAACTCCCCTTCCCAAAGAAAGGACACACTGATTTTCAAACAAAGAAGTGTCCATATCACATTTTATTTCACTAACCTCTTCAGCATTCTCAGTGTATACACTTGCTTCTCACATTTTCATTGTCAAAAAGAAAAACGTTTTCTGTAATTGTTTTTTTTAAGTCAAGTCAAACTAATTTAGAGCATCAGTATTTTATGAATAAAATGCTCATGATAGAAACTGTTAGACCTGCTGATTTGTTATGGGTTTTTGAAATAGAGAATATTGTCAAGTTTTCACTCAATACGTATGAGAGAAGACTTCTGTGAACCAGGACTGAATATCACCTCCCCATCTGAGCATCCCCAGCAATAAATACTCTGCTCTACAGCAAATGCAGCTCAGGTCTGGCCTGAGAGCTACTGTGTGCAAACAGCCAGGTGATGCTTGTACATAAGTGAGGTCCAGCACACACATCTCTCTGCAAGGTGAGAGCTTATGTTAACTCAACAGTTCCTTCAAGTCCTGGTCTTGACTGGCACATGCAGAGATGATTTATTACTAAAGTTTAAATACCCACAGGTGTAGTGTCTACAATCTCTGCTTTGGGAGAATTTGAGCTCAAATACTGGAAACAGTTCCCCAGTCTGAATATTCTGACTATTTTCTCTTCATCCTTTATTTTTTCCCCTCAACTATTTTTTTGCAGATTTCCAGAAGAGCAGCAAGAAGCTGCATCAGTTCAGACGTATTTCCTTACAGAAGTCTGATTTAACTGGTTGATGTGGCAATGGACTCTAAGTTGAATTTCTTCTGCTGTTTACCTTATTTAAATCTATCAACAGAACTGTTTCTCATCTATATTTACAGAGCAACAGAAAATAATGGTGTAACTCTCCCACTGAATAAACTAAATAATAGCAAGGATAAAAATATAGATGGCAGATGAATTAGACACTGTGTGAACCCCTTCATTCTAACTTTATATTCACCTGATGAGTCACACCACCTCCTTCCAAGAAAAACCACATAATGGGAGAACTACAGACAAGGAGATCATGCAAACAGATACTACTCTTGGCAGATACTTCTCTCCACTCTCCTTTCTCTGGAATGGGAATGAAACACCTGTGAACTTTAGATGATTAAAAATCTGCAGTTTGAAAATTTTTTCTAACAAATAAGGTAAATCATCTTTGCTCAAATGAAGAATAATTTCTTTTAGTTTTTTCTCTGTATCCATTTAAATATTTGCAGTTCTGGTGTGCCACTCTTGCTCCTTCTTTCTCTGTTCTCCTATTTCTCTTTTAAACCCTTTATTTTCTCCTTTAGCATAACAAAATATGGAACAATATTGGCAATTCAATCATATTTTCTGAACCAAATATTATGGCTTAATATTGAAATACTCCTTTAAATAATTTGCAGATTTTACAGAATAGCAATAGATGATCTGAAGACTTAAAATCACAAGGTTCATACTGTGCTCTACTGTACAGCTCTCTTGAAGCTATGGGGTTTGGCAGGTTTAAACCACAGCTTCAAGGGAAGCAGCATTTGCTTGAATATTTACAGAAGGCTTTGGTTCAGACCTATTGGATGCTCTATTTAAAACACTTATCTCCTGGTCTGTCCTCTGATAGCATCTGCATTAAAACAGAAAATGACAAACATCTCCCCACATACAGGAATGTGCTGGAACATCATCACTTATGAATTATTCTCAGTTAAACTAGGTGAATGTCATGAAAACTCCCTATATTCTAGAATAAATTTTGGCAGGTGTGTTGTTTGACACCATCCTGAATAACAGAGCTAAACTAAAGGAGGAAAAAAATGTGGACATTTATTACATGAGAATATCTTGCTGATTTAAAAACACAGTTTTATCACATCCTACACAGAAAGAAGCCTACCAGTGAATCCTGCTAGCTTCTGTAAATACCTCTGATTATGCATGATTCTCATTTTACCTGTCATTCTACCCCTCAACTCCTTCTCGAGAAATGCTGTCACAACACTGCCCGTTGCTGTGAGAACCAGCTATAGGACACTAATCCCTTCTGTCTGCCACTTATTACCTGTAGATTTAAATACTGAGTGGAGGAGTCATTGTTTCAGAAAGGCACTCTTCTTACGCGTAACAGCTG
Organism: Tichodroma muraria; assembly: GCA_013390105.1. Lineage (NCBI taxonomy): Eukaryota > Metazoa > Chordata > Aves > Passeriformes > Sittidae > Tichodroma > Tichodroma muraria. Next base: position 20,243 of record WAAG01041942.1, read on the forward strand.
CAGACCCTCAGGGAAGCTCCAGCCTAGCCCCTCTCCATCCCAGCTGCCCCTGCAGAGCCCGAACAGAAGCCAGGATGCTGCCTTGGCTGAGCTGGCCTCCCCACGGACTCTGCTTTGGCCATTTGGTCTCCCCAGGTGCCAAAGGCACAGCAATAAGGCACTGGCTGAACACTGCGTCCTGGACTCTGTCATGGGAAACATTTTGTAATGGCTCATACCTCTGCTATGGGGGTGTATCCTTCTTATGTCTTTCAAGTACAGAAAACTCCTTACTTTTATCTTTAAAAATAAATTAGTAATAATATAAAGAGAAAAACAAAGAAAACTGTTTTCAAAAAGCTTGTCAGATTTGCATTTTCTTTCCCAAATATAAAACGCCACAATCTGGGAATTAGAATTAAACCACGAGGCTCAACTGAATGGCACATCTGCATTTGAAGTGCACATATATAGAACTTCATTCATGCTCCTTTGGCCATTTATATGCACAGTGCAAGTGAACAAATGTCAGGAATTCTTTAGGGAACTAATCAATGCTGCTGCATAATCTTTGTTTCCATTGAGATAAATCATCCTTCCATTTCCTCCCCTTCTATTGCAGATACCTCATAGAGTACAAACTCACAGTTTGTTTTTTGGGGGGGGCGGGGGGGGGGGCTTTTTNAAAACCTTCACATCAAATGGGCTTTCTCAAGTTCTGAGGAGTTCAACCTATTACTGAAAATACAGAATTCAAAATTGCTTATCCAAGTGTTAACCAAATTCCCTGATCAACCTTGTCTTTTCTCTCAGAATCATTCCCTTTCTTTTTTTTTCTATAAGAATTCCATTATTGTATCAAAGGGATGTGAAAACAGAGCTCTTGCAATCTCTCTCTCACGCCTTTGCAGTAGAATTGCAGATGACTCTGACTGTGCCCCTGCTAAAATAATAGAAGGTAAATTGCAATATCCACATAACTCCATATGAGCAGAAAATGGCAGTTTTGTTTGCTTCATCTACAAACCTGATGGTATAATTTCATATGCACACTGATAATTAGGCAATCCTTTTGGTTTACATCTTCCATAGCACTGTTTCATCATTTTCATTGAAAAGAGCCGGTAATCTCTATAAATGAAAACTGTGTTTGTTTTATTATTATTTTCTGTTCAAGAGCCTTGTTAAGGTATGATGCGGATCATTTAAAAGACCTCGATAAGCCAAATATATTGACATTAAAATAAAAGCAGGACCTTTTGCTTGCAGATAGTAAGGTAAGGTATTAAATATTAGTTGATTTACTGAAAGGCTTAGCATGTATGACAGCCCAAATCAGCTAAGCGGATGAAAACAGATTTTATTATATTGTTTGTGAGGAGAACTGACAGAACTGACAGAGTTAAAAACACTATTACATGGCGGCTGTTAAAAAAAAAAAATAGATTAAAGAAGATTTGGTTGATTAATCTCCATAGAATTTTTGGGTCTTGTTCTATTCAGAGACACAAATGTAAGGGCAAAGAGGGAAGGCCAGAATAAAGGAATGCATTTAGAGGATAGTGGACTCCATTGGCAAGGGGAAGAAGTAAGCGCTTACTCTCTTAGATTGCTGTTGCTCCTGCCATGATGGACAACCAGTGAAAATTCACATTAAAAATACACTATTCTTCTTACTAAATTATATGCACTTCTACATGTAACTCATAAGGTAGATTCTACACTTTCATGCAGAAGTTTCTATTTAAATTCAGAATGCTGCACTTTTTCTTTATTTTATCTTACCCAAGTCCTAAACTATCTATTGGCAGAGAGCTTAACGGGATGTTATAAAAGGCAATCGAAATTGAATATACACAAATATATATGTAGTTATGCACACAGTCCAGATGCAAAATTCTGCCTCCCAGCTAATAACAATGACACTCTTTAAAGGTTTCAATCCCAGGAAGATGTGAGATGTCTGATGGGAGATCTGCCATGGGCATGTGCTTACCCACCCATTGAAAGAGGGGTGGGTAAGCACATGCCCATGGGGCCAGCTGAAGCTAAAGCAGGTGAAGAGGAGGGAGAGGGAGTCTAAGGGACAGGTGAGCTCCTAGCATCACTCCCTCAGTCACTACCTAATGGGGTTGGGAATTGTCTGCATAGTGCTACAGAGAATTTCCTCTGAAGAGCCTGACTGAGCACTCCAGGGAGCTGACTGATCCACTTACATGCCCCCTCTCTCCTGGGAATGAGGAGAGAGGCAGTTGCACTGAAATAACCAAGGAGGGACAGTAGAGGAGGGCCTTTTACAGGCAGATATAAGAACCCTTCAGTCTCTCTGTATCTATTACAACAAGACTGAATTAGGATAGTTAATTTGCATTAAATAATAAACTCACTGTATTCGCTCCTCCTCACAGCCCACTGCTTGATAAGCTTTACTCACACGTTAACTGAAGACAGACTGAGCGTAGAAGTAGAATGTGATGATAAGGAAGTTCCTCACTGGGAGCTGCTCTCGACAGGGAGTAGGAACAGCACACAAGAAACAGACAAGGCAATGAGACCCCCTCCTCTTTAACGCCTGGATTAGAATCAGCTCCAGGAGAGGACCCAATGGATTGCACCCACACTACTGGTGCTCTCAGGAGTGATATGAAAAAGAAGGCGTGGGGCTTTGTCCACTAGTAACACCTGCAGAGCTAAAGTCCTCCACTCTCACAGAAATGTCAAGACACCAATCTGCCTTCTAAAGTCTGGGCTTCTAGTTCTAGCCAGCATCCCAGAGATAGGGCAAGAGATTAAAAACGTTTTAGGGAGACACTTCCCTTAGTTCCTCACCCATAAATGTTCTTTAAATCCTTTGATTCTATAGTTGCTCGCTGTTTATAGGGGTTTTCTTTGCTGAACTGTACAAAATGTCACCTCATTTACATACAAGCTCTGATGTCACCCTCCTCCTCATGGTCCCGGGCGCCATTTTCCAAGAAGTAGCAGAGGCAATACCTGACGAAAAGGCAACAGAATCATCAGTAACAGGTAAATAAAACTTTAACTTAACATTAATTTGTTTAACATGTTAAATTTACAACTTTTGGAACAAATTATTTAGGGGATTTTACTCCCAATAAGATGCAGGCAGCAGAATCAGACCCATGTGCTTTATGTACCTATTTCTGGCCTGTCCTACTGAGAATATTAACATTAAATTTTTCTTTGGAGCTTTTTTTTGTCTTATCCATATAAGGCCAGTATCTTCTGATATGGTTGCTTAAAAAATCTTCGCATTACAGTTCCACAGAAGAATATAAACCTGCTTATGACATTAAATATACCTAAGGATTCTGAATACTTGCTTTCTTCCCTATTTAATCAATGATTTTTTTTGTTGTTTTTCCCAATGAGATCTCAACACGACGTATTTGAAAGTATTATTTTTGCTCTGCTCATACCAGCAAAGAAGTAAATGCTCTATGACTTTTGTTCAGTGTCCTCCTTCCACGAAGATGTGTAGTAAAAAATACTATTTTTTGCTAGTATTTTCAGAATCTCACTCTCTGGATATGTAAGGGGAAGCCACAATGAATATAGCTTAAGTGCAAAGAACTTGGGAGTACAAAACTGCTATGTTCCTGCTAGATACATCCTCAGAGTAAAACTCCTCTGGCATAAAGCTTGTACAGCAGCCCTACTTTATCCCTTCCAGATCTCTGGGCGGGAACAGCAAGTTCCATGGGTAGACAATCTATTTTCCAGCTTTCTGAGTCTCTAGCTCAAAATGCAATTTGTGAGAAAACTCCTCTATTTCAAGGATCTACAGAACCACCAGAGTTTCCATCCAGAGGTGGAAAATGTCAGTTCCCATTTTTCTCAGTAGTCTGCCACCATGGACACCTGTAGCACCCTAGAATTACTGAGTTATCAGCTATGTGTTGGGTAAATTTCCAACAGAGTAGTTGTTTGTTTTTTTTCCCAGCTCAGCTTCTTTCACTGTTCAGCTGAACACTGTTTGCTTTCTCTTTTCTGCTTTGGCAAAACGTATAAAACCTTTCAGGGAGTTCATGGTTAATAAAACCCACCAGTGGCCACACACCAGACATAAGCACATCTCCTACTCTTCTTGCATACCTAAACTCAGTATCAAGTTTAGATTCATCAGGTCTGACCAGCTGTTACCGAGGGACCTCAGCAGCCCTCTCCCACATCAGTGTCTGCCTGGGCACCTGCACAGGTTGTCAGTGCTGGTGCTTGGGCTGCCCAGGATCCCAGAGCTCTCCTCTGGCCAGGGAAAAGGGTTCAAATATGGGGACACAACATGGAGAGTAGCAGGAGGCAGGGAAGATCGCCCACAAGCAATGGTGTTGCTTGAACTTGAAATTTCCCTGCTTTATCTTCTTTCCAACTTCAGACTACATCCACTGTATACTATGAGGGGCTTTAATTACTTTGTGTAAGGCAGGCTTTTGTTGCTTTTTCTCTGCGGTAAAGAAGGGGAGGGAGAATTATCTTTTCAGCAGTACTGCTTATTTCACGAATATATTAAACTACTAACTGTGAAATTGCTTGAAAAAAATGCATCTTGTGTCACTTAGGAATCATCCTTCTGGTGTGAAGGAAAAGAGAAGAGGTGGGAAGGGTCTTGGAGACACATCTATAGAAAAAGTTTGACCATAAAATTTATTTTATTTACCAGAGGAGTGGACTACGAGAATTTTGTTCTGCAAAAATCTGCCTAAAGCAGAATTTCTGTGCTACAGGAAGGTCACAAATGTAGACATGGACAGTCAGTTTTACAGGAGGAGGGAGATGCCATTTCCAGAACGGCATTGTTGCTTAGTTTGACAAGTGAAATCCAACCTTCCTGCACTGTCCTTTGGAAGAGACTGGCTATGTTTCAAGCTCCCCCTCTTCAGAGTATCTAATCCCTAAATCCCACCTACTCCAACCTGCTCTGACCCTTTGCAAGGATTGTTAATGATCTCCATGTTCAGAAAGGAAGGGAAGGGAAAGACAGGTGTTGTGGTTTGGCCCTGATTGGCCAATGTTTATTATTGACACTTGATGAAACCAATGAAAGCATGGGTGCGCCTTTGTGAATACACATTTTAAATGCGAACCCGGGAAAGTTCCTTCTTCTGGTTCCCGGTTGGAGAAGAGGCAACAGGAGCTGCCTGGCTGCTCCGCCGCGGCCCTCGTGGCCGGGCTGGGCCGGGCCGGGCCTGGCGCGGCCGGGC
>WAAG01041950.1:1751-27502 GCA_013390105.1 Tichodroma muraria
TTGAATATTTTCTTGAAGTGGGACACAATTCTGAAGCTTTAATTTGGTAACACACTACTTGTTATCCCCTTCATAGCTACAAGACTGAGCCCTTCAATTCTATTTATAAAGTCTCCTTTATATTTCCAGTAAATTAGTGACTAATGGAGCTCCTTACAGCTATTACAGACTGGATATTAGAGCCCTCAGGATGCAATAGTGCATCACAGAACTACATGGATGAAGGTTACAATGAATGACAGAAATCTTGGATTAGATTGAGTTTTGGCTTATATTGAATAATTTTTTTAAACAGGCATAGACATAACATCCTCTTTTTTCCTTAGAGCTTGCGCCAAAAAAAATAGTAAGTTTGCAAATGGATATTAAGCAATGCCAGATATTTTTGGGGTTTGTTTTAACAAATTAACCCTTTGCGTTCTTTTCTGATGTCCAAATAATTGTATTGGAAGCAGATGTTAAACCAAAATTTACATGATCAGAGACACTATGCTCACTTATTAACATACTGTTTAATATTCACTACAACCTGTTTTAAAGAACAACAATGTGTTAACATTTAAGCCAGGAGGGATTTCTGTACACTATATAGTACTTGATGCAGCTTGTTTATGCAACAGTCTGACAGATACAATTAATCTCATGAAAACGACCAGAGTATAGCACATTAATGGCACATTATTTTTGAAGTAATAGAACACACTTTCCCTTTGGAAGTCAGAACTTAATTAAATCATATAACTTCAGGATGCAGAGAAAAGCTGTAAAAGAATGAAGCTTGTTCTGAAGGACAGCTGAAGGAAAAAACAGTGGACTTCATATAGAGAGAATAACATAATCTCCAAACAAGAGAAAGAAGTAAGAAATACCTCCAACAAATGCATCTCCAGCTCCATTGGTATCCACAATTTCACTCTGATCACTCACCAACACAGGAAAAGTAGTCACCTCATTTTCTGCAGAGAAAGGGAAGAATAAAACATGAGTTACTTGGGAATCTGACTTTGAAATGTACAACAAACAGGGAAAATCAAACCAATTCAAAACTATGACCTTTAGCATGGTAATTTGGGTAAAAATAGATTGGCTTTATAATTCTGTCCGTATTTACCTTATAGGGCTATGAGAACACATTCAAACAAGCCATAAGTTGTGGGCATTTTTATTATTTACTTCCAGCCTCATTTATTTTCTCTACCTCCTAGTACAAAGGACAAGAGAAAAAAAATGAATAGAAGAGCAAAAGAAAAGAAAAAAAAAAAGTAAATCAGAAGGAACAACATAAAACACCTGGGCATATGGACAAGACTAAGAAAAATCCATCCTGCCAAAGACAGTGCTTCTACTAGTTTCAGGAAGATGAGATAGCCTCCAGAATGGCCAGTATAAGACTCCAAAAGATCAACAGAAACTGCTGCATTTTTAAAACCAAAATAGATATGAATTAACTGAAATAAAGCTGTGAAATAAAAAGCAAAAACAAATGTAAATCAAAGTGCTTTCAAATTACACCTGTTAAAAAAATCCATATACGTAAGAAGCCTTGCAACTTGCCATCTGACTAGATTTGGTTTCAAGATTTCAATGATTTCACTCTTTTCCTTAGTATTTATTTAAAAAACCCCAACTATTTCCTTCAGCTCCCTGCCCTCTACTGGCACTCATTAAATGTATTGCAATACGTGGATACTCAGCATCTTCACCTCCAAATTCACTGCCACACCACAGTTCAGCATAATTACACCACTTAGGTATGATAACTTTAGAGTTCCAGGGTTATAAATTTAATATATGCCACTAATTAATCAGCTATGGCTTTCCAGGTGGTAATGTCATAATGACGTGATAAAAATATAATTACCACCTTGTCACAATACCTTGTTAAAGTGTAAATTACCCCTGTAACAGAGCCAATGGAAGTTCTGCCTCTGGTAGTCAGTATGCATTAAACTGTCTCAGAGCAAACAGATTGTCCTTTGGCAGACAGCAGGAATTACAAAAAGGGGAGGGGGAAGAAAAGCCTGTCAACCAGTGAAAAGGAAAACCATCAGAGCTGTTTTCTTTTAATTTTTGGTAAAAATAGAAATAAAATGGAAAACAGAGCTTCCAGTAGCTGAAACCTGGAGATGAGTAGTTTCTTCACTGTCCAGCAACAGAGCAGATCACAAAAATCACTCTTACACTGACATACACAGTAGCAAACAAGGAAACCTAGTTTGGAAGGCATATAAAGAATTCACAGTCTCAAATCAGGCAAGTCTGTGTATGCTGCAGAGGTACCAGAAGGATCCTGGTTTCTGTGAAATGCAGTGTATCAGCTCTACTGCTCTTCACCATCTGCTACTAAGTGAACCAGGCAGATATAATGATGCTGCCTCCAGAGGGAACTGTTGGCTGGCCCACCAGGAGGGGAGGGGAGCATTAGCAACAGCCATCCATGAGAGGCAAAGGAAAAAGGGTAATGAAAAACATAAGATGAATATTCCAATTAAAGAACAGGTTTCAGTCAGTTCTCAGTGCATCCTACTCTCTACCCTGTTAAGAAAGCTATTTAGAAACGTGCTTCAATGCTGCGTTGTGCTCTGAAGATAAGTCTTCAAGAGCAATGTTTTTTAGTAATTTTAACAGGATTCATTTGAATTGGAAATCATGAAAGGGAGGTCTTACACTAAACTCTGCCAGACAAGCACGGTGTATTCATCCATTTCACAAGAAGGTATATTGATTTGCTCTAGATAATACTAAAGCAATGAGCAATGCGCTAAGTCTGTTGGAGACACGCTGTAATAAGCTCCCCTGCTCCTTCCCAAGTGTGCGTGGGCACACGCAGATGCTCCGTGTTAAACGCCCAGCGGACAGCCGCATTCGCACGCGAAGGTCTGTGTTTGGGCACAGAGACTGAATAGTGCACGCTGTATTTGGAAAGCTGAAAATGGGGTGTGGCATCAAATAAGATTCTATTCAAGGAAACTAGTATAAATGAAAGTTCTCACCATCATCTTTTTCCTTTCTTTTCCACTGTCTTGACTCCCTCCCTCAGCTCCCTCTAGTATGTGCAGGTAAGTATTGCACTAGGAGCTCCTATTCTATTCTTTCTGCAGTAGATACAATTGTAAGTAACTGAATTAGCCTAAACCCACAAATACATTAGGAAAGTCTTCTGGTGTACAATTTTTTTTTTTTTTTTTTCTGATGACAGTTTTCCATGTCTACTTGGGTAATGCATTTTCTTTCTGTAACTTCCTATATATTTTCAACCAGAGCAATCATCTCATATTTTGAAGTACTGAAGTTTAAGAAGGAGCCAGCATGGCTTTGGAGCACCTACTGAATTACAAAATATTACCATCTGTACACATCCAATAGGCAAATTATCTTTCCTTAACCTTAGGAGAACTAGCAAAGTAGAGTCAACTAAACTACAGCTGCCAATAATATATACTGGAAGATCAACAAAAGAATACGGAGGTTTGGGTTTTTTTTTCCTTTCCTTTACAATGAATGAAGTAAGTTAGAATTAGAGCTGCCATTAAATTACATTGCTATGTCTGTGCAACAGCATCAAAAGAGCCAATTTCTTTTACTGATCTGTGTTTTGTAGCAACTAAACACAACAAGATGAATCACGATGAAGCAGAAGTCTCCATTCTGAGTATCCTTGTTTTTGTGAATTTAATGTTGCCTTAACTTCATTTTTGATCCATTATGTTATAAAGCTCCCAAATCCATCATAGCAAACATTGAGACACCTTGGCTAAGTGCACTGGTCGTCAGTGGCCTTGCTTTTCAAAGTCAGTTCTGATTTCATTCATCATTCTGAGAGCTTATGAAATAAAGAATAATTACATAAGTGTTTTGAAGTCCAAGTGCCACTACTCTGGGCATAAAATCCAGTGTTCTATTTTTATGTAACAAATATCTTCTATGATACAATGTATTCCACTTGGATATCATTTCCTGGAAGCCCAGAATTGTGAGTGCAAATTGCAACAAGGTGACTACAATTAGGGAAATTTTAGAAAATAAGCATTAATGAAATCTAAAATTTTGGGGCTTTGCTTCAACTTTCAGTGACTTTACATTTATCAGGAACTCAACTCTTTCAAAATGACATAGAAATAATCAAACCCAGACACTATTGTGACTTCATAGGCTGAAGACAAGGATACAGCTCATTGGCAAATTTAGTTATTGTTAATCTTCCACATTACATATATAAAGAGGTGAAATCTCTATTTATTTTCCTAGGCAAAAATATATGCAAGCATATCCAGCTTAACATCTTACTGTAGGTAAAACAGTCTGGAGAGATAATAACCAGAGAACAATAGTAACTGAAAAAACCCAGGGCTCCTTCCATTCTAATACTCTTAAGCTCCCAAATGAATACAAGCCTATTTCACAACGTTAACAGAAACAATCGAACTCCGATGATAGGTGCAAATACTACAGGTCTGTCTCTAAACCAAATTAGAATCACAGACTACATGTCTACTCTTAGTACAGTAATAAACACCAGCAAGCAATCATTACATCCAATTAGGCTGAGTACTTTCCTTAACTGGGTCATTTACCAGTCTCTCTTGCTCTTAAATAGTAGATTAAATGTGTAAACTTACATTTAATTACCTGTAACAGAACTCCTATGTGCAACATGTTGGAGTGTCCATAATTTTGTTCTAAAATAAAATGAAAGGAAGAAAGTAGACCTAAAATATATATGAAAAAGCTCTAGCTATTTCCTCAAATAATCTTTTGATCCATGGGTTGGTAGTGGTAGTACAGATGCTTACAAGATGGAGTCACATTCACGTTTCTTTTGTGAGCTTTAACTTGTAAAATAAAGGAACAACTGTGAAACAGAATTCTGTCCTGTCTCCTCCCCACCTCCACCCTCTCTAACTTTCTTTAGATCAGGGGCCAAAAAAAAGAGATAAAAAGAAAAGAAAAAAAAATGAGACAGGAAGAACTTAACAGAACATAGAAACCTGAACTCAAAACCTATAAATGTCTCTGGGCAGCTGTAAGGTAAGAAGTAATGAGAAAAGTATTTGAAACCAGGCCATGTTGCTTAGGATGAGTTTTTAGCTCTCACCTGTCTCCAGAAGGTAAACCCCAAAAGGCTACAGGCTCTAAATATCTGTATCTTCTTCAGCACATCAATACATCTTTAAAAACCCTTAGCGCAGCAATACTTCTGCCCGTTTTGTTCGACAGTAAAATAATGCTGTTGCTCTCCTTCACACAATGATACCACACTCGATAACGCGATACATCAAAGATACCGCAGCTCCCCCAGCCCATCAACACAGCACTGGCCAGAGCTGCAAGGCAACGCGGGGCAGGGCACTGAACCCCAGCTAGGAATCCTTCAGACTCGCAGTGACTATGTACTTCAGACCTGGCAGAGCTGATGCAACGTGTCACTTCTAAGCAAACAGGATGAGATCCCGCGTTTTCAGACTGTGACTTTCAGACGTCACTTCTGGATGGACACTCTGGTGCTCCTGGCACTTTCTGGGTGTGTGTTAAGCTGGCCTTGTTGAGCACAGCAACACCTCCTCCCTCCACCATCTAGGTCTGTGCACTATGGGCCTGGTGCTGTAGCTACGTAGGGCTTGTCAGAAAAAGAAGGAATCTCTTTGGGCCATTCAATGGACTTACAGTATGACAAGCAAGATTCAAGTCAGCCACATGCTTTGGGATCTTTCTATCAAGGATTTTAATAGTACACAACAAATGATGCTGTATTCTAATGAATTCTATATGTACCCAAGAAATCTTTATAACTAGTAATGTAGAAGTTGTTTATCCTTTATTGCTATAATAAACAAATGACCCTAAACAAGTTATAGAGCAGTTGTCATTTATAATGCTTTAATATGTCTGTGGTATGATACAAGTAATACAAATATTAATTGATTTCTATAATAAAAACTCCAATTAATGTGTCTCTTTAGCAATGGAGCTAAAATTCTCTTTGCAGCTTGCTAAGCAAAGGTGTTGATCAGGATGCAAAGTGCTGTCCCTCAGAGACAGATAGTTCATTTTCAGTAGAAACAGAGAAAGAATACGATGCAAAGACTTTCAATCTCCTGTGGCTGTAGTCATAGTCCCATAGATACCCAACGGGGAAATGACAGTGTGCAGACCCCATCTTCCTCTATCCTAGGAGGTAAATGGGACTTGTCTTCCCCTTATAGCTCTCCTCAGACATACAAATTGTACCATTATCCGGTCAAGAGCATTTTGATTCACAAGTCGTATTTGTAGCCTCTCACTGAAGTGTGATTCATAAGATTAGAGTTAATAGGGGAAAGAAGGTTCATCTCAACCAACTTGTACACTCATACACATCAACCATTAGCAATGATGTAGAATTAAACACTATTTTTGTACACAGCATGTATCCTCTGAACCCACACCCGATTCGTCTGCAATCCTGTTAATTCAACACCACTCCTTGGAAGTAACTCTTGATTTATACCAGCACAAGATTGGACACAGAACTCTGTATATAATTACAACAATTGTAAGAAATGTAACAGCATTGACTAATGGCTCATGAACATCTCCTATAGGCAAAATGCGTTTTGTTTACTTTATCAAAGGTGTGCGGCACACTTAAACGTCATTATTTTCTAAATCATCACTGCCAGTGCCAAGAGTTGAATCTCTACCTTGTTTCTCATGTTAAATAATTTTTAGCACAAGTAAACAGACCACTTTGCTTAAAAGATGGAGAAGCAAGAGGTCAACAGAAAATCCTAGTCCTGCTTCAGTTTGTTGCTAATAAAACATTATTTAATATATATATATGTGCATGTATATATATGGAAAAACTGCCCTAAAGAACAAGCTGCTGAATTTTTCTGGCATGTGTCACAATGTTTAAGGTTTAGAATGGCAATGAACTCCGTTGAAAAAGCCTTACAAGCACACAGGACTATTGCCATTTGCCCGCCAGGCACTGATTTCAGAGGCAGCTGAAACTGCGCCCACTGAACTGCCAGGAAATGCGCTGCTCTAGCCCGGCGTGGCTGCTGGAGACATAAGGCAGTGCTCAGAGCTCAAGCCTCTCCTCTGACTTCTGTCCAGGCTCACACAGGGCTTGCGGACTCAGGAAAGGCAAGGGGTGTGAAGTCACAGGCACCAAAATCAAGAAAAGGTTCTGCAGGTATTTCACTGATACAACACAATGGCTGTCTGGAAGTACCACGAAGAGCTCAGATCAAAATCAGTCCTGAAGACAGGAGAGATGGGTTACAATAAACAAAGCCCATAAATGGTATGATCCCGTCTCTGTGAAGAGCAAGCTCACAGTGAGCTGAGCCACACCAGTGAGTGCAGGGTGACACAAAACCACATCTGACCTTGGATATTAACAAATGCGAATATCTCTCCCTGCACTGTAAATCCTACATGTATTGATTACATGTAGGATTGTACATGTACATCTTATTTGATCCTCACACGTAAAAAACCAAGCCACACCCCTCCACCATTATTTTTTGAGCTGTGTATGGGAATTGCAAATACAAACAAATCTATTTCTATTTGTAAATAGGTAGCCAAGACTTGTAAACACACACAGATGATGAGAGCTGGAATGTCCGTGCCCAGTGTAAGGAATACATCACAAAGGTGTGTCTGGGTTACAGCAACGCACGTTTGGCTCACACACACTCCTCAGCCTTCTGAAGCGTGGCTCTGGGGACTGTGCAAAAATGGGGAATGTGCAAAACACCTCTCAGCTCAGAAACCAGACCGTGTGTGCATTCACTTACTGTTTGCACTGACCAACACGCCAACAGCAAACCTGTACTCCACTTCATGGTATCCTACAGATGTTTCAAACCACTGCACAGCTAGGCCACCAAAACATTGTCCTATGGGAGAATCTTCTGACAAGTATCAAACTATAAATCATGCCAATTCAATTCCTACTCAAAAGCTTATCAGGGCATTGGCTAAAAATAAAACAAGACCAAAAAAAGAGAGAGAGAAACACATTAGAATGTGATTTTGAGTAGGACAAAAACTGTATTCTGCCTCACATTTTTCATACATTAAGCATATTGCCCTAGCGGGGTAAACACACCTGTCAAAACTTGCAAGCTTTCTTAGCTATACCTCAGTTTCAGAGTGGTGAACACAGAAATCACATCATTTAAATAAATGCCATGTTACATGACAGCTTTTTTTATGCTACATGATAATCTGAGAAGCATGGGTTGTCAGTGGAGGCAGAAATGGGCCCAAGGCACTTCTATTTCACTTGAGCATCAGTAAGACTGAAAAGAGAAGGAGTGAGCATTAGGTCACTACAGAGCAGCTCTGAAGGAGATTTTTCTTCTGGGAGAATTTATATTTAGTTTCATAAATAAAATCAGTCCATTGGAATGAGAGAGACAGCCTTCCCTAGATATATTACTAAAAATAAGTCGATGTATATATCTGCTTCTCCTTGAAAAAAAAAATTGTTACTAGCTGAACATTGATAAGGTAGCTATACCACAGAAATTCTATGGCACTGCCTTTAAAAATTCAAATTACATGTAGAAATTTCAATTTTACATCCTTTTATATTGGAGCTCAGCTCTAGAATTTTACAATTTTTTTTTCTTCTCATTCTGTATTTGTAAGCTCCATGTTTCCTTTTATTAAGATGTTCCAAGACCACTTACTTATTTCTGAAGAATAAAACATACTTACTAAATGAATTTTATCAGACTTTAGCAGGTTTTAAATCTATTTAGAAGATGCCACTGCAGTGGAGGCCAAAATTTGTTCTAATGTCAATAAGAAAATATCCTACTCTTAAAATGACAGTTGAAACAGAGAAACTGCTGATTTTAATGGAATTCTTTAAGGGTTATACCAGTTTAAGACAAAATTCTGGCCCAAAATGAAGGAGCTTATTTTTCCCCTACATTTGTTGCAGTTAATTTCTTAGCTAATTAAATACCCCAAACTATGATCTCTGCAGTATCATGTTATCAGTTTAGAAGTATTACCTAACCATTGACATAAGCAGGACGGTATATCTACTACCTTTTAAAAATAACGCCATGCACATTTTGATGCAAATTATGCAGCCCTGAATTTTCACAATTATTGACTACACAGTGGATTAAATTCATTTCCACACCGTTACTGTAATAGGAGCTTCGACAAAGAGTTTGTGGCAAGAGCTCTTGGATCCTATGTTTGTGTATGAAGGCCTTTAAAGCATGGCAGTCCCATATGTGCACCAATAAAGGTAACCCAACAGGCTCTACAGGGCATGCACTGTCATTTACAGTGGCAACTCCGACGCTATAAAGCCAGGCTGCTTGACAAAACCAAAATAAGTAACCTAGCAGAAAAAACAAAAATTTCCAGCCTCTCTCTCTGCGGAATGCTGTCAGACTCCTATCACTGCCTGTCACTCCTGCTTACTTTTCTTTAAAGTAATATTTCAGTAGTATTAATTCGCTGCATAATTCAAATTCAAGTGATTCCAAAATAATACCCAAAATGACACATTTATCTTTTTAAAAAGTAATAAAACATTTTAAGATTAATCAAACTTCAGTTGGTGCATACAGGTGAGTTCAACTCATGATCTCTGTAGTATGTATTATACTTGTACTGTCAAGACCTCCAAGATATGTTTCAGAAGAAAAAAAAAAAATCCTGCTCTGAAGAGTTTCCAATCGGAAAAGTAAGGTTGGTAAGCAAGTAAATAGATGTCTATAAGCAAAATATGGACACACTGCTGATACAATTAAGTTACAAAAATTATGAAGAAAGCCAAGAAGCAGAAACTGCTTTAAAACCAGCAGATATGCAGGAAAAAACTCTGGTTGCCTACAGAGAGAGATCATTTGAACTGCAACTCAAAAATGTGGAAAAAATGGAAAATGCTTGTTATTTGTTCCTTTTAGAAGCATTACAGTAGAAAACACATATTTAATGGCTATTTAGACAGTTTCACTGCTTTTTTTTGCCATCTAATCCTAGAGGAAATAAAATCAGATTTAAAAAGGAAAGACATTAACATTTTTTAAGAAAAACTTTCCTTTTTCTGTGGTAACAAAATTAATGCCTGTAACTCTCAACTTGGCAAATTCATCTTTTTACCAAGCTTCTACTCATCTTTGTCTAATCACTCTTCCTCTTTCCCCACATTCTTTGCAATCACCTGTTGATTCTTCCTGATTAAAACAATGACTGAGGTGTCTACTGCTGACCAGGAGGCTAACTGTAGCCAGTGGTGCTAGCACAACTTGGATTTTTATGCTTACACAAACTTAGAAGGCTTCACTCTTCTTCCACATAAATACAAATCTGATCTGGTTGCTGCTACTCAGTGGCAACAGTCGGGAGCAGATGGTGCCAGGAAGGAACAAAGCTGCTTGGGAGCAGACTAATGTTTGGAGCAGGATTTTCTGCTGAATGCACTTGTCAAACTCAACCTTTGAGCCTGTATTGATTTCTTCATCCAGTCTCTTATTTCCTTTCTGTTTTAGTTCTTAAATACCTGTACATCTGCACATTCAGGACATAACAGGAAGAGTGGAGCTCTCCTCCTGTAGCTCTGGTTCCCTGTTAACCCAGGGAGTGCCCCCGTCTAGGGAGAGGAGGGCTGTCCCTCCCCACCAATGTATCTGATGCCAGCAAAGGGTGTGCCTCAAGCCTAACCTATTCCTGGAGGTTGGCTTGGCCTTAAAGAGTCAAATCTCCTTTCTCTTTGTTATCAACTCCTAACATGCTTTAATTCTTGTATACATTTCCCTCAGCTATTTGAGATCACAGCTTCACATACTCTCATCTTCTAAAGCAGTGCAGTGTCTCTTCCAGAAGTCAACACACAACACATATCCAATACAGACATCTAATATGCTTTACTTTGTCCCTGCAAACATCTGTTTTGACTGCACACACACAGGACCATTTTAGGTTTTAGTGTACGTTACTTTTCACAACAAAACAACTGTGCCCTGATTTTTGAAATGTTCAAGCCATCAAGACAAGCAGGAAATCAAAAACAGCTCTTGGGTTCTTTAACAATATCTGGTTTTAGCCAAGTATAAAAATGTCAGTGCAAAAAGCAGATACTTATATTTCATGAAGTGTCAGAAATTAAAAGAAAATTGCATTTTTAGCATTCTACTAACTAAAGTGTTTTACTGCTCACAAAAGGTTTTCATATTTTTGTAGCAATTTACAGCAGACAATAGGTATTGCAATCTAATCCACTGCAATTGTGTAATTTTTGACCAAATTGCTGTTGATAAATAATGCAAGTATTACGTTATTAAATTTTTTACAATTAGGTGACTAAGAAAGCTGTTTATTGCCTTCCGTTATACCCTCTGTTAATAAGATCGTTGTTGCAGATGTTCATGTGTGCTGCATTGATGTTTAATGGTGCATGATGCTCTAGGTGGTTCCCATAACCTTGCTTTGTCTACTATGAGCTGACTCAATTGATATGATAATAGAGAAAAGAGGTCTGAAACAAGCTGGGCTGTACTGGCACAATTTGCATAACCTTTAAATTTGCCATCACTTGATAGCCAACTGCTCCTAAAAATTCTTATTCAGTTGTCAGCGACGACAATGTACTGTACAAACAGCATTCTGCAATTGGACAGGTGCGGAGGGAAGAGAGGGCACGCACAGTTTACTGCACTGTTATATTCTACCAAGAAATGTACTTATTATCAAATTTATAAAGCCAACAATTTGGAGTAGAGTTCTGCAGTTCCATTTTTGATCAATTGCTATTAGACACAACGCATGGCCTGGCATCTTTTCAGGTTCACAGTACAATATCACAGTGTCACATTACAAGGGACATAAATATTTGGTTCCATAGACTCCTCTCTGATTTAGTTTTGACTGCTAATCACTGGGGCAGGCAGAAGAATCGGGACGGATTAGAAGGGCAGTGGGGGGCACAGGGTAGCAGACTACAGCAAACAAATGCATGTATGTACATGTAATCATAAAATCATGCATGTATGTATGTGTAATCATAAAAATCAGTGTATGCAGCCTCACAAACTTTTAAATCTGGTGTCAGACGACTCTGTGCCTTCTTTTTGAACGAACATTAGTATTGTATCATTCAGTAGGTATAGCCAAAACATAACAATATAAAACCAGTCCATGTTTACCCTACTCACTAAATCTGCTGTCTGTATATACTCTATGCCAGGTCTGCTTGCTTTATTGTCTTTATTATTCATAACAAAGAAAACAGTTACGGTGAAAATAAGACAGAGCCTACTTTCATTCAAATGGGATCAACTAGGTAACCACAAAAGCATTATTTTTGGCATCCAGAGGTTCGTATCTTAACTGCCACTTCAAGTCTATAATCCGCTCAGGTGTGTCAAGGCCAGGTCATTGGTACCAGACTGACGTGCGCAGCCTACTTTTCACATACGGCATTTAAATAATTTGCACTTTGCATTATCTCTAAAACTTACTGTGGAAATCACTGAGCCAAACTGACCATAAAATCTCACAACTCCACTTTTAGGCAATTAACCATTTCAAAGCATTCCAACTAATGTCCCACATGCCCTCAATGTTCATTCTAGGTGTTTTGTCATCTTACACAAAATAAATTCCAAGTCCCCCAAGTCAGGCAAAGCAGGACCCATTCAAATCTCCCCTTTGTCTGCTTTTTCCACTAGCCAGGATCTCTGCTCTGTCCCTCCTGGAGCTAAGGATTTGTCTTCCATTCAGCCATCTATTTCCCACAACTTTCATTGTCTGAAATCGGATCCTACAGCAGAGAAACTTCTAATCAAAGGGTCAGTTCCTGCAGTTAATTTTCATCCACAGACACCATACATACCCACATTTTACTCTCCTTCCATTCTGTGCAATTATTCTATAGAGACTATTTGAGCAGGTGAAGATTAGAGGCTTGAAAATGTAAGTTCCATCATTTATGGCAAAAGCATGACATGGATAGCTACAATTTAAACTTTTCTACAATGTTCATTCAACTGTAATCACAAGATGGGAAATAAAATCTCTAAATTAAAGATGATGGGCTGCCAGAGTCTGTAGGGCACCTTCTGAGTACAGATTCTGCTGTTCAAACTCCTCTGTGATGATTTGTTATGAAGTGAACTGCTGCCTAGTAAAAAACAGGCTAACACTGCCAAAATAATTGAAAAAAATATCTCCTACAGAAGATAATCTGCCTAGGTGCCAGTGGTCAAAGGCTGCAGTTCTTTGTGCCGCTCACTTCTACCACACAACAAAGAAGACACCTCCAGGTAAAATGTGTTATCAAATCTTTCAGCTTACATGAAGTTTGCTTTCTCTATATCCTCTAGGCAGACTACAAAAATTGAATTGCAGATTCCAGACAAGGTACAACACACAAAAAGACACATGAATCAGTATAATCCATTAATATTCATGAATGTTTTAAGTTCTCCATGACCATAATCAATAGCCAATGAAGTTAATGAGATCTTTCCATTGATTTCAAAAGACACAGGGCTGAGCCTCAGAGACAACAACATTGCGTTCTCTCAAGCACTCAGCTGATAACATACACTTTGATAATTTGCCTCTTCCCATCCAGAATTTCAGGAATAAACAAGAGATGCTATCTCATTTTGAACTGGTTTTGTGGAATTTATATACCATAATAAAGGTCCATATGGAGCATTTAGTATCTTTAATTAAAGAGCAGTCAAGGCCACAGTAGTTACCCATGTTGTTAATGCCAGTATAAGATCCATAAATAAGACAACCCTTATTTATTTAAGGAAACACAAAAAAGGCCTGAATGTGTCATCCTCCCAAAAGGTTGAGATTTTTTTTTGCTTTAACTTTGGGCCCTAGAAAGCAGTGATTCTAACTCTTATGTCTTCTAACATATGTAAGCCCATCCAATAGATTTAAACACTGATAAGTAGAGTTTTTACTTCAAACTGGCCTTGACCTTGGGCAGTGTGACATTATCTGAAAACCATTAATGGTCTGAAACTAAAGGAAAAGCTCATTAATAAAAGCAAAACTATACAAAGGTACAAAGGCAAGACAAAAAAACCAACAACCCCAAAACAACAAAAAAAGGAAGTTTTATTAAAACTATTGATCCTGACCTAGGGCACTACAGACATTGATCTTCCTACATCTCCACAGGAAAAAAAAAAGTTAAGCCAACAAATTATTGATCTATTATGAAACCTGCTGAACAAGCCGTACATTTAATTTCTCACAATGAAAAAAATAATCACACCAAATTAGGATACGGAGAAAATCTATTTCTCAAAATTATTGGTAGAAAAATACTATTGGATTAATCCAATGAAACAGACATCCTGTTAGTATGATTCAACCCTAAATGTTGGGAGGTGAGAAGTGCAAACACTGTAAACCTTTAAAGCACAGGTTTCAGATTCCAACCCATTAAAGCACATATTTTTAAGGATAAATGGCTAGTGTCCAATACTGAATATTGCAGGAACATCGAATGAATGCACAGAAAAGGACAATGGTGAACTTTAAACTTAAAGCATAAATTTAATTAAAAGTATCTAGGATTATTATTTTCTATGAGACAGAATACTATAGGTTTGGATTTTCTTCAGTTTTTTCAAAAACTCGGAAAGATACATTTAGACTGATGTAACATTGTAGATGTGGAAACAGTTGCTGAAAAACGGAAAGTCACCAGAATTCCCTGTTTGCTGTATATGGAGACAGGTAGGTAGGTAAGTGGTATTTTCAGACAACAGGGATAACCTTGACAAAGTTGCATCAATTACATGTATATTTGAAAAGCACAATATTTAAATTTGGAAGGCTGTTCCACTTCCAGTGCTCCCCAATTACCGATTCTGCTGTTTCACCATCCTTTTAGTTGAGTTCTATTAAAAAATTGGTGGTTTTCAGCATATGAGATAATAAGAGTTTGTTTCCCATCTGTGGCTCTGTCGCCGTATTTGCTCTTCGCAGACATCATTCTACAGCATTATCAGCCACTGTTGGAGCTCCCTCAATTCCAGCTTTGTAACTAGAGTCTTTGCTGCTAGACGGAAATTCAAAACAAAGCGTCATTCAAAGTGAGGCTCCACGGCAGCTTCAGCCAGTTTGCAGATGCGGAGCCCCGTCCTTGTCTCCTCCCGGGGCGAATGCTGCCCGCTCTCCTCCCCTGCTGGCACCAGCACTCGTCTGGACACTGCGGGGGCTCAACACCTCACCAGGCAGCTCTCTGTCAGTCTGTGCAGGCTGATGAACTGCCCCATGTGGGTGGAGAAGTGCTGGCAGGGTTGGAGGAGAAGAAGGGGATGGAAATGTGCGTCCTAGGAGGAGCCATCGACTTTTGGTTTTACTCTCAGTTTAAAACTGCCATGGACCCAAGTCTCAGAATCTTGTGCTCTGAGGACAGAGCCATTCTAGCCACAGAATGTGTAAGGTGAACCCTCACTTCTTCCATGACTGAGCAGAAGAGCAAGGGCCTGCTTTGGTAACCACAAGGCTCAACTACTACCATTCTCCCTTCTCAAGATTTGTGGCAGGCAGCTCTGTTGCTTCATGGTTTGAGCCAACAGAATAATAATGTACTGATATAACATTTTCTGAACAACTACCTCACAACTTACTCAGGCTGCAAGTAAAATGATGCCAGTTTTTAAGTATTACAGCTATTACAGCAGACACCAGCAATTTATTATAAATTAATTCTGTGTGGGTGCTCTAACTGAGGAGTAATATCAAAGGGAAGGCCACTTTTCTTAAAAAAAAAAAAAAAAGCACTGCAGCTTAGAGGTACTTTCTTTCCAGAAAAAGAATGCTTATTTGGGATTTGATGGCACCTGAATCAGTATCTTACTGTAAATTCATTCAATTTTGCTCTCCAGAGTCAAGCAAGAAAGGCCTCAAGTGATTTAAGAGATGGCCTTACCAAAATCCCCCTGCCTAAGTCCAGTTCCAATGCTACCTGTGTGTACCTGCTCTGGGGTAGCATCTCCTGCCTATATACACCATTTCTGAGGGAGCTCTACAGTGCAGCGGGCACCATTTTCTTGTGAGATATTTAGATTCATTTGGGATAGTAAAAACAAAAGTTGAGCGTGAAGAATGGCAAAAGTGTCCAAGATTAATGGGCTATAGAATTCTTTGTCAATCAATGTAAAAAAGGTACCCATTTAAAAAACAATCTAGCTTTAAATACACAATGATGGGCTCTGAACCACAAATTACCACACCATAAAGAAAATGTGAAGTTATAAAAGATAATTCTATGAAAATGTCAGATCAATCATAAGTGGCAGCCAGAAAAGCAAGTAAACTGTCAGGAACTATTAAGAGAGGAATACAGAACAAAGAAAACAACAAAATTAAGCCACTTTGTAAGTTCCTCAGGAACCTGCAAGTTGAACGTTCTGGTCCCCAATTCACAAAGACTTAAGCAGACCTGCAAAAAGGTGCAGTGAAAGGTGGCTCAGAATTACGTGTCAGAATTATGGATCAAACACAGAACAAGTAAACAGAATATGAAAAGAGTCTGGAAAAAAGACTAGTGCAGGGGAGATAAGTAAGAGTTCTTCAAAATCAAAAGTCAAAAGACATTGTACATGGAATGATTATGGACTGGCCGTGCAATACAAGCAGTTGGAGGCAGCCAGGAACACTGCTGTCTGAATCCAAACAAATAAGGACGTATTTCTTTACATAACACAGACTCTGTGACACTCATTATCACAAGATATGTATAATAAAATCCTATCCTGGCCTATTAAGCACAAAGACAACATCTCTAGTTCACAAATCCCCAAGCAACACTTTGCTGGAGTGTAACATGGAACTATCACTCCAGATTTGCTCTGGTTTTATCCTCTTTTTCAAGTTCCCACTGCTGTACACTTGCAAACATCACGTTAGAGACAGAGCTTTGGTCTGCCTCAGTCCCGCTTCTACTCTTTCACTCTCTATTGCCACTTCAATATCATATAATTTCTACTACCTAAGCAGTGGATTTGTCTATTAATAGTTATGCCTCCAAGAATCCTTTTTATAATTATAGTGTAAAAACTGAATTCCTAAATCTATGGATCTGTATCTGAGAAACAAACACAAAAATTCTTCTGTGGAAGAATAAATACAGCCTAGTTCCAAGGAATGGAGTAGGGGCCCATATTTATTGCCCTTTAACAAACATGTATTTTTCCACAGCCTAAAGGGCTAACTTTTCCTCAGAATTGTAGAACGTAAACTCATTGTAGCACCTGAAATTGGAGCTAGGTTTGATATTCCTTACTACTAGTGTTTATCCATGAAAAAGGGATTTCCCATCTTCACTCTCAATTTCTGGGCTAAATTGGTGTATTGACACAGTAGACTAGAGAAGACACCCTTTTCTTAAATCAATATGCGATTACTGAAACACACACGTGTGCCTGTTTACACATGTGTACGTACATTCTTTGAGGTGCAACAGTTGGTGCACTCTTAAGTCCAGTCAAGAAACCTGTATCCAGGAATTTAGGTTTTAATAATGTGTTTCACCTGTCTAATAAAATGCTCAGTCTTCCACTTCTATGCAGCATAGAAGCATGAATGGTCTCAGTTACAAAAAGGTATTACCAGCTTTGCTATTCATTAATCCCTATCAACAAATGTTAATTATTAATTTTGTGGTTTCCTAAGTTTTCCTATTACAAATAAACTGATTATTTTGGGCTTTCTGGCTCACTTGTTAAGCCATTAGGGGGCTAAAATGTCCTTTTTTTTTCTAAACCCACTTTTATTTGTGAAATTTTCCTTTCTATTTGTGAATATAAATGGATAAGGAAGAGTGTATAATTGTGTGAAAAAGAGAGCACGTGGTAATAAAACTCAGCTACTGTTTCCCTGGGTCCAAGGCACTACTCTGCTTTGCATAAATGCATAGGCAGCCTAGTTGATAAAAAAAGGGCTAGTCAAGGTCTTCCTGTCTGGAAGGCCAAGCATTAAAGCTGTAAGCAAGGAAAAAAAATAACATCTTTTCTTGCTTCTTAGAGAAGAACACATTATACTCAGTAACTTACAGAAGAGGAGCTGCAAACAGACCCACCAAAAAATGTCAGCAGTGTCAATAGTATTAAAAGCTTGTGTGTTTTATAGATAGGCTTACAGGGTAACATGTTGGTCTGTGACTGCAGCACAACCTGACAAAGAAAACCTACTGACCTCTGTTTAGAGTGAGCTATATGCTTGAACATCAGCCCTCTTTACTTCCCTCCAAAGGCATACCCCATCACGCTATTAGGATCTAAGAGTGGCTCTTAAAATCTCTCATTTCCACAACTGGAAGGTGACAAACCTTCTCAAAGAAAGGGTTTTAAAAAATCTCCTAAAGTACTTAAGATCTAACATACACTTACAAAATAAAAGAAGTTTCATAATTCACAAACCATACTATCATTTGTCGTTATTTCAATTTAGATCAGGTTTTAGTTCTATTCAAACATACAAAGTTTTAATTTATGAGCATATCTGCATGTATTACCATAAGAACAGTTGTACTGGGTGACACCAACACCCATACAGCTCAGTTTTCTGCTTCAGATAACATGTAGAGGCAAATGCCTACCATTTCTTCAATATCAAGAGCTTGGTAGGCAGGCTCCAAAATTTAGTAACATTGCAATTCTGTTGTGACATATTAACTTGGCTACACTGCATTAACTTTAATTTATGGACTAGATCAAACAGCAATGATAACACATAGAAATCTACAAAACTATTTCTGCACGCATTATGTGATAGGTGCGCTAATGAAGTTTTAAGACGAACCTCTCTCTTTTTACCACATTTTCCAGGATTGAGAATAGATTCCCTGAAATATCTCAAGTAATGTGTCCCAAAAAATGAAGATTTAAGTGGTTAGTAAGCCCGACATAAGGTGGCTTTAATGCTTGAATCCTTAGAAAAATCCATTTTTACTGCCATAGTCTAGTAAATGAGGTTATTACAAACATGCCCTTAAATAGAGGCGGTCCTGCAAACATTAGGGGGAAAAAAGAATGGAAAATTTTGTGTTGACCTCTGAACATGCCAGATTTCATCATTCATAACTTGAAAAATGCTGAAGTGATTTTCTTTAAATTTGGATTGTTTATCTTTCCCCTATTAAAGCTATAAAACAAGCCAAATTTAAAGTTTGTAGCTTCAGCTGTTCTTGAATTATGCAAATATTTCAATACAAAAGCATTTTCCATTGCTGAACTGATTTTGCTCAAACTTTCTGAATATTTCCCTTTGGGCCAAGACCAGTCATAAAATGTGTGTGACTAAAACTAATTTGTTTAAAACTGTTACGAGCAAATCTGTAAAAGGGATAGCGTTCACAGCATTTGATTCTGACAATCATTAGAGCACACATATAGATAGGACATATATGTTCCTGCTAGAACTTGTGATTTTTGGTGCATTTCTTAAAAGCTCCAGCTGCTGAAAGCAGGAGACTGCACGTGTTCATTAACTTCCCCTGCTCTCTCTGCTTATGTATTTCTTGTGGTTACAGAAAGTCTTGAAATGTGAAATGTATCCTATAAGCTTAGTCAAACCTCAAAACTCAGTTGAATCCAGAAACTCAGGCCTGCTAAGAGGGATATCATGGAACAAGGCTGTGGTAGTGGGATCGGAGTCTTGATAGCCAAGTAATTCCCAGGATGGCTGAGGAGCATCTGCACAGGAAATTAACCTAATACTGCTCCTCGAATAAACTTCTTTTGAGCAAGTCCATAGATCCCATTTTCAGTTACCAGTCCATTTCCCTAAGTATAATCCTCTGTGCTGAAAGGTTTTGTCACAGGTGTGTCCCACAGGCTGGTTTTTCCAAGAGAGTTTTATCAAAATTCAGTCATGTTGGGGATCAGTGATGGAGAAAATTACAATCTTTTTGTCCATGCTCATTCTTAAGGTCACTGAGAAGGTCCAACACCTCCAAGTTTTTCAGTAAAAAGATCAAATTCAACATCACCAAACAATGCACCTCTGGCTGCCCAGGGAGGCTGCAGATATTCCCAGCCCTGGAAACATTCAAGATCAGGTTGGACAGGGCTTTGAACAACTTCTTCCAGTTGAAGATGTCCTTTTGCATTGTGGGGGGTAGGACTAGGTGACCTTTACAGGTTCCTTCCAACCCAAACCATTCTACAATTCTGACATGGAGAGGAAAACCTCACACCACAATCATTTGCTTGTGCTCATTGGAGTCTTATTAGAAGGTGACAGCTAATTTAGTCAACACTTCATCTGCCACAGCTCCTGTATGCCAATCCTAAACACTCCTTTCCTTCCCTCTAAAACACACTGATCACACTCAGCTTGAATTTGAGCTTGCCTCTTCCTTGCAGTGACAGAGAACAGGAAGGAAGGGAAGAGAAAAGTGGCCTTGGGGCTGGAGTACTTTGACAGAGCAGATATGAACAGACAGCAGAAAGACCCAATGCACTCCATGATAAAGACAGAGAAATTCTTCCTCTGAAAACACAAATAATTCTGACAGCCAAAGAAAGTGGACTGACAAATGGGAATGGCTCTCAATGGAAGATTGAGACTGCTGATGCAGTTTTTGCTTCTTACTGTTTCTATGATCTGCTCTAGCTGCATAGACCTCTAAGCTGTCTGTCAATCCATACCCGACTGCCTACAGCTTGTGGTCTGTTTGAGGTGAGCCACCAGTATTTTTGGTTGACATTAAAACAGTGTTGTATAAATTGCAGCAACTCACAAGATGACTAAAAATCTCTGCAGTATGGCTAGGCCAGATTTTTGGAGGAAGATGTTTTTTTAGCTGTCTCAGTCCAAGCTCTCTCTCTCATATGCAAGAACCATATTCTCCAATCTGCTTGGTCAATCTTATCTTTTGGTTGTAAGTTGTGCCTTTCTGCCCTATGCTCTGCTCCTAAAATACCTGCTGATACTTCCATTCTCTGGAATGTCCAGGAATCAAGAACTGTTGCCACAGTCCTCTCCACATGTAATGACCAGTTGTATCTGGCCTTCTCCATATCAAACACACCTCTACCCTGCCCTAGAAAGCCCATGTAAAATTTTCAGCATGTATCATTCTGTGCCCCTTCATGAATGGCCTGGCAACCTGCAACAACCCCTTTTATCCATCTTATTACCTCTCTTTCCAGCCAGAACTGTGTCCAAGTATATCCCCTCATTATTTCCATAACCTGATCCTCATTTGACCTACACATAACTCTTCAAAGAGGCGCACCCTCCTCTCGCAACCCAACCCCACGGCTGCCTTGGCTTGGAACACCCTTAACAGAGCGTTTGACAGAGCAAACAGAGCTCTGTTACAGATGTCCTCACAGCCTCTGAGCTGCCTGACTCACTTTGCCATGCATGGGGGGCAGGGGGAATAGGAAGGAGAACGGGGGTGGCCATCTGGCTGACTCTTCACAGAGCGCAGCCTGATCCAAGCCAGAGAGGGTTGGCCCTCCTGGTTGCCAGGGCACTGCTGACTTATATCCACCTTGCCATTGGCCAGGACCTTCAGGTCCCTTTCCACAGCACTTCTCTCCAGCCTCTCTTTCCCCAGTCTGCACACACAGCCAGGGTTGCCCCATCCCAGGCACAGAACCCAGCACTGGCCCTTGTTAAACTTCATACGGCTGGTGATTGCCCATTTCTCTAATTTGTCAAGGTCTCTCTGCAATCTGTCAAGGTCTCTGCATAAATATGTTGTTCAACAAAATAAACATATTGTTCTTTTAATTGTTAACCTGGACAAAATATAAAGCAGAAGGTATGAACAAGCATACCCAAATCCATAGCTGACTTTGCAAATACTACTTTAATCTAGGCACAAGCTCTCTGAGACTTTAGCGTTCCCTCAGAAAGGCAAGATAAACAAGTACACACAGCCTGCTTTTTCAAAAACTGTACTCGATGCATTAGAAGAAACAAAGTAATTTTTTTACTGGTAACTCCTAAATGCTGTAATTCTTTTAAAGATCATTTAGAAAGTTTTATACATTCCACTGTAGGTTTTAAATCTACACCTAGTTAGTCTGAAATAAGCGTGATAGCAGCACTCTATGCCATTCTGTGGTATCATCTTATGCTAAATTAAGGGACGCATTTTCCTTCTTTCATTATTATTTTAATGTGAGGAGGTGGGAAAAAGATGGTCCACACCAAAGGAAAAGGGGGAAAACAATAACAAATTGATATCTCTTTCGAGAAGTGCCCCACAGGCCAACCATTTTTATGTTCTTAATCATTATTAAATGACTTAACATGACACACAGAGCCTGGCGAATGATTGCATCCTGACACAAGAACGAATTACAAATGAAATGAAAGATCAAGCTGTATTAGAGGACTGCCTCTGGGAAATGAAAATCTTTAATTCTCTTTTATTATTGACATTTATTTGGCTGCCATGAATAACAACATAGCAAAGAGATTCAGCTATGCTTGTGCCCTGAATAGCTTATCCCACGGCTCAAAACTGCCTTAACATTTATCATGTTTGCTTTTGTAGCTGACACCATTGCATACAGTCTCTATCCATCTCACATTTATCATGCATATAAAGTGCATTCTCTAATTTAAGTTCATTTCATAGCGAACAAACAGCTAAGATTAGCAAGTGTCAGTCCTCAAATAAGCTCCCGGTTGTAAAAATATCAAAGAAGGGATTAATGGATTTGTTAACAACTCCAGTTTGAAGAATAAAAAAAGTACTCAGTGAAAATTAAATAAGAGCACAGGAGGGTTACATATAAGATTTAGGTTTACTACATTATTACCAGCTCATGTATAAAAACATCTTTATGCTGCTGCTTTTCAGTCAACTGTACAATACTCAAGTGGAGTGCCTCCACATGGGCCATCCCCATTAGGCAGTAACTTTCTGGAAGGAACACTTCCATCATCATTCAGTGAGATACGCATACCCAACTCTCAGTGACTGGTTTCTATTTCCTTTAAAAAAGTTTGTAGCTAACAAAATAGGGGGAAGGAGCAAACTATTGAAGAAATCATTCAAACTACTGCTAGGAATGATCTTTACAGTAGTGACATGCCTGCTTAGTGCCTAGCCCTGAAGCCACAGTCTGAAGCTAATTCTGATTTTGAGGCAAATATTGTATGAGTAAGCACCAGTCCCTCAGGTGCTCAGCTTCCTCTACTTCATTTGATTTCCAAAGGAGGAATTCAGCCCATACTAATAACTTACCTTGTGAAGGAATGAACTACTAAAATGGCTCGCCACAGCACATGTTCTTAATAGCTTTATTTAGTCTAGGAGCATAGGTGGACAGAATTAAAGAGACTGTCAAAAGGTAGGCAGTCATGTTTATAATGCTTAAATCTATGTGTCATACATCATCAATTTAGACAGCAGAAACTACTTGTATCCCTGCTAGAACACCTTTTTCCCCACATACTCTTTTGAGAATTGAGGAGCAGACGGCTGAGAAAAGCTAAAGTGAGACTTTGCTCAAAGCAAAAAAAGCCTGGAAATTCACTTAGTACTGGATTTCACTTCCTCCTCTTTGCAAATGTTTAAATATACTACACTGTTGCACAGCTGTTCTCAGCAGGCATAGTGTATTCTTCTTTGCAGCAAAGATGGCTACACAGACAAAATCTAAAGTCATAAAAATCTGAGTAAAACCAACTGGATCAATATTTTAAATCTATGTTATAAAAATGTTCAGAACTAAATTCTCAGGCAATAACAGTTTCTTAAATTCAGACTCTTGAAACAATTAAAAGCATAAAAGATGAGAAACATGGAGTAACATCAAAAGGCAAATACTCTGACTACCATTTTACAGTTTTTAACTGTAAAACCACAACTTGTAATTGAATAGCTGGAATATTTACTGTGAGCAACAACGGAGATTTGAAAAACATACCTGTAGCCAATATAGTGTCATCTTTGCCTTGGGTGAAGACTACGATTCGCTGCCTTTTAGTGTTCACCTTCGGCAGGGCTTGTGTCTTCCGGGCTATCTCTTTAATGTCTTCAGTCTATTAAGAGAGAGAAAGAAAATTCTTGTTGCAGCATACTGGAGTGGTGGGAACTTTATTAGCAGATCAAAGATTTATTTTCTTACAGCTAGGTATAAAATAGACTTTACTGTCAGTAGAGGAAGGTTTTAAAAAGAGCAATACTTCATTCTCCAAAGGGTTTATGTAGTACTATGAGACCATTGTTTTTAATCTTGATAATGATAGTTCAGCTATTCCAACCACTACAAAACTGCAAAGCTAACAAAGGAATTACAGAGCATTTCCTAATGAGCAATTAGTGGGTTTCTTGGCTGCTGACTGGAATCTAACCATACCTATCATAAAATTAAAAATAAAATTGGTAAGAGAGTATTTTGGACAAACCCCAAGCCTGATTTTCATCCAATTTAGCCGGGTTTTATACTATTGTAATACCTCTGACTTCAGCACGCTTACAAATACTTTCTCTAACTTCCCTACAGTAACTGGTCCCATCAAGCAAACTGCACACTGTACCTCTGAGAGCGTGTGCAGCCCAGCTCCCACTGGGTGGTTGCATAATTGAGATGCAGGGAAGCAAAGGGCAAAAGGTATATTCAGTGGGGCACAGAACATGACCAATTTTCTAAAACAAGGCTCACTTGCAAAAGTTTCAAAAATCTTTGCTTTAAAAGGATGTTGTACTGCACTGTGCATGTACCTAGGAATAGAGAACCTGGCAGACTGAACCAAACCTCTCACTCACCCAGTGTCTTACACACCAACAAGTTTGGAACGTTTAAATTAATGCAGTAAACTCTAACAACACCACCTGTCATTAGAATACTATAATTTCTAGTCTCACAGTTGCCCTACGATCTGAAACAAAAGGATTTTAATTTCGAATTGACTTAAGTTTCCAAGCTGATCTATAATAGATATTTTGGTTATTTGTACTATCATCAAATTCTTTTATAATGCTATATAGGGAACTTTTGTCCTCAGATTTATCTCAAGTCAGTCAGTTCTACAAATTAATTTTGGTTTATGTAATCTATTTCTTGCCATAATTGACATGTACATTTTTTCTTTTATTTTTCTAATATTAGGAAAGGAGTATGTATGACTGTAATTATGCTCCGTGCTATTTACTGTGTCCCACTTTGTTCACACTTGTGTTAAATAACACTATTTTTTTCAGAGTTTCCTCTTTGTACAAGGAACTGTAGTGAAGCATAGTAAGGGCCTAGCCTTGAATATATGAAAACATAATAATACTTTCTGCATTGCTTTGTGTACTTTGTCCAAACTCACTTTATAACACTATTACTATTACAGACAGAGAATATGCCTCGGTTATATATTTACCAGCACCCCTTTATGTGAAAATACCTACCTCTTCTGCAACACTTTCAGCCTCCCTCTAATTTCTTCCCTAACTTGGGTAGTCAGTGAACCCATTGATTTATATACGTTTGGCAAACATGAAAATAGTTTCCCTTATTTATTGGTCTTTTCACCCCTTTTTAAAATTCTATCCTACTTTTCATTTCCGTATATGATAACTCTCACTTGTGTTATTTCTTCCTGCCTCCTGCTTAGACAGCTAATAAACCTTTTAGAAGGAAATGTCTGCTACCAGAGAACAGAAGAACCAAGGACAGTAACAGGGGCCATCTTACCACTAATTCTCAGAAGGCAAGGAGTCTCTTAAAGATGCCAGAGAAAAAAATTGAAATTGTTGCTTTTCTGTTTTGAAATGTTTTTTTTAAGAG
>WAAG01041962.1:7890-25605 GCA_013390105.1 Tichodroma muraria
GGGCGGCTGTTATCATGAAAAGTTTGTTTTGTCTTGTTTTGTTTCAGTTTTTAGTTCCATAGCGAGTAAAAGATGCTCCAATCTCTAGAAGAATTGAGGAAAGACTATTCTAGAATTGAAAAACTGACTGAAAGTTTCTAAATGTAATTTCTGTATGTTGTTAATGAGAGTGAGAGAAATTTTGGTAATAGAGGAAGAATGTTTGAAAGGTTTCATTCTAATTCTAAGAGTTTGTTGTTTTTTTCTTCTCCTTCTTTCCTTTTTGTATTAGTTAATAAAAGTCTGTTCTTTTCAAGTTTAAACCTGCTTTGCTCTTGATTACAAAATTCCTTTTCTTTTGGCAACCCAAATTGATAGTTTTTTTCTGTCTGGTTCACAATGAAACCACGACATGGTAGAACCCAACTCAATCCCCATTTAAAGAGTCTAGAAGTAGGCATTTTGTTACGCTTTACAGAATAGAAAGGATAATGGACAATCTTCACTATTAATACTGATTCACCATGCAGGTTTTCTCTTACATCTTCCATTTAACTTCAGTAGACCTGTGTTTGTACAGGTAGCCCATTACCAGTACTGTAGTCTGTCTGAGCTTCCTCTGACACTTGGAGCAAAAGCTGGTGCAGAAAACGAAGAGCTGATACCCCACAGCTGGTGATTTATATTCTTCCATGGCTTATAAATAGGTCTGTCTTTCAGTACAGCTCTTGCTCAAGACTTCTATTTTGACACATATAAGACTTCTATAAGACACATATTTTGAGCTAGGTCTGCTATATTTGCTAAGCTGAAATTAATTTACTAATATGCAAGAGTTAACATAGCATGCTAATTTAAAGCTATGTCATTTTGGGTTTTTTTTTAACATTTTTAACATTTTTAACATAACATTTAAAACTTTTAATTTAAAAATTCTAACATTTTTAACATAAAGTACAAGAAGGTGGCGACACAGCACTGGATAAGGACTAGCAACTTAAAGTTTTGTTTTATTACATGCTTTCAAGGCAGTTATTTTATTTTATTTTTTTTTTCCGTCTCTTTACTAGATATGACACAGTTTTTTGTTTCCTTAATGTTTTTTCCTGGCCTATTGTATCATATTTAACAGGACTGCAACTTTGGACTGCCAGCTTTTCTGATGGCCATGCACAGAACTTAAAACAATTGTACATGCAGTTTCTTTGAGCTTTCAGGATATAGTTCAAGAAAATAAACTGAGATGTGCAAAGTTACAAGTTGTTATTACAGAGAAGAAAGATTACATGGTATACAGGAGAGAGAGTACCAGCAATTTATTGTCAACCTAACAAGAATTTGTAAGACCTAATCACAGTATGGCAATTGTTACTAGTCCAGGCATATGAACACAGATCTAATTAGTACAGAAAATCCTCTTTAATATTAATACCATTAATATTGTTTAATGCGATAACTTACTTTTGCATTATGCTTGTCCCTCCGATACCTCTCTGGGTCTGATAATCAAGTGTTTGAACTGAAGAATGCTCCATCTGATTTTATGAGGAGCTGTTTAGTCCTGCTGTTCTTAAATTTAACTGACTGACCCTTGTCTCCCATTTAATAAAATATTTTTGTAACAGGCACACCCACAGGCTGCTGCTGATTTAGGAAGTTTTCGAAACAAAATAGTGACCCTAAATATAAAGATATTTTGAATGATGATTGAATTAGCAGTGTGACTCTGAGATTTTCAGAGGTATTTTTCAAGATGCAATGGTTAATATTAGTCTCTGAACCTTCATGCAAATCAAACGCTGCCTGATAATTCAGAATAATCAACTACATTTATTACATCTAGATGTGTATTCTCTGCTGAAACAAGGTTGACTGCTGCACCAAAGTATCAGTGTTGAAAAATTCCCACATATTATTATGTCATAGTAACCAGCTCAGCTCAGCACTTACTAAATTACTGTTTAATGGAGAGTTTAAGGAGATGGAAGCTCCATAAAATCACAGTAGTTCTTTTTAGGACTAATCAAGTAGTGCTAAAATAATGAATGATTACTGTTAGAGTTTCAGTTAGTCCTTTTATTTTTTTTTTTATCAATAATTGTTTTGTTTTGCTTGTGTACTCTTATTTAAGTGATAGTTTTTGTGTGTTAATATACAAAAACTAAATACTTATTATTATTATTATGCTGTTCCACAATCAATAATCTTGGTATCCTAATACTAGGGCTTTATTGTCATCTGCATATGAAATACAGAATCTCTTACTAATGTCTTCTGATATCTTACACATGCAGTTTTTAAAATATTTTGAATTGGACCCTCTTGTGCTATTTTGGGCTAAGATAGAGTTAATTTTCTTGAATACAACTTGAATTCTGAAACATCAAACCATTTTCTCTTAAGGTAGAGGGATCCATAAAGAGAAATCAGTGTCTTAACACATACGGAGGTGGATGGAATTTTTTAACAAAATGGTTTTTATGTAATGGAGAGAAATGAATCCTCCAAGAATACAAAAAGAGAAAACATGTATTGATATTATTTCATAATGCATGTTGACAAGATTGTACCCTCAATTAGATTTCTAGGTTACATAATTGTGCTGTGAACTCTTCCAAAAAATAATTTTAATGTTGTCTTATGTTTAATGTTGTCTTACGTTTAATATTTTACTCACGTAACTCAATATCTTCCTTTCTTTACTTTGAAACTTTTTGTTGATTTCTGTCTATCTAGTATCATTTGGTCCTCCTGTGTACTTGCTACAGCAGGCAATCCATGCTGTCTCTATAACCTGCTTTTGGGTCTACATTTCTTTTTTTCTCCCTCAGCTGAGTCGTAGTTCATCAGGAAGAAAGACTTGAGAAGCTTTGATTGCATATATAAACACAAGCATGTCCTCTCTCTGCACAATTGTATGCTTCTTCTGTTTGCTCTCACTTAAAATCCCTGATCAGTAGTCACATCACAGAGGTCACACAGCAACGTTTTGGCAGAGTCTAAGTGTTTACTAGTTACTAATGAACTTCTATAAATTTTAATCTGCAGTATGAGGGAGATTTAATGAAAATGTATGTTTATACAGCAGTTTAATGGCAAAGTTTTCCTCTCTGGATTTGATTTAAGGTCATTGCAGGTATTTAATGTATAGTCTGAAATTCAGTGCAAATGCTGTCTGCAGTCTAGATTTTCTACTCCCTTTTCCTAATGGTATATTCAAATGTCATTGTTGGGGGTTGGTTTTCTTTCTTACAGAATTTTCTCCCATACATTGCTAGGGAAACTAATTACTGGGTACTTAAGGGTACTCAAGAAAGACAAAGGAAATGGCCAAAAAATCAAGAGAGAAGGTAGCAGTTGGGGGCAGGGACACTTCACTTCTGTTCTTCTCGCTGGGGAGAGCTGCTCTCTTGGAGGGGATAGCGAGGCTGTTGTTGCTCTCTGACTCTGCGGGGAGATTTTCCACCGGCACCACCGGAGCCCAGCTCGGAGTGACCCAGCACCGTCTGTTCGTGTGTGCCCGGGAATTCGGATCCTGCTCTCTCCCTGCTTTGCTGGAGCCGCGCTGCCGCGGTGCCCGCGCCCGCTGCTCCTTCGCTCCTGCTCTGGTTTCCCCACGCCGTGTCCCGCACCCCCTGCTGCTGCCGGGACCTTCCCACAGCTCCAGCTGCGGCCGCCGAGCTCCTGACACATCTCGTGCTGTGACACCCTGGGCTTTCTGCCCACCCCGGCCGCCTGTGACAGTGACTGCACAAAAAGAGGTGCCTGTGGTAAAAAGACTCGCTGCGCCCTGATTCTCTTTTGTTATTAACACCATAGTTATTGTTGTTATTTTGTTTATCTTGTTATATGCAGTATATGCAGTAGTAAAGAACTGTTATTCCCATCCCCTTACATTTTTGCCTGAGAGTCCTTTTCAATTTCGGGATTGTAACAATTCGGAGGGGGAGGGATTGCATTCTCCATTCCCAGAAAGGGCTCCTGTTTTCCCTGACAGATACCTGTCTTCCAAACCAAGACAGTCATTGAAACAAAAGAATGCAGAAAGGAGGTTTTGCATAACTTGCTTTGCAACTTTTTTTAACAGGCTAATTGAGTCTTCCAGAAGAAAAATACTAGAATGAAAAGTATGTTATAAGGAAATTACACACATATGTAAGTAGCTCTACACAAAGTGTCTTCAGCTATGTGTCTTAAAGTCCTCCATCAGTTTGTTAAATACATAAACTCATGTTTTAAGTTCAAGGGTTTCCAGAGACACTTTCAGTTTCACTGCTCTTATAAAATCACCATAAACATACAAGTATCAGCCCTCTACTCTTAGAACTTCGTGGCTGATTTCTAATGAATGATTTATTTGATGACTGTTCTACCTTTTTCCTTTTGACTTTATCAAGGGTACAATATAAAAGAATATTTATTCATTGCTCAAAAATATTAGGTTAATGGGTTTTTCTAATATACCTTGCTCTGTAGTAAAGTGAGTTCCAACAAGTTACACATATTAGATGAGCTGGGCTGGACAGTACAAACAGAGCATAGGATTAAAGACAGATTGTAACATAACAATGTTTTCTATTTTAACCACTAGACATTTTGGAAAAGATACCAAAGATTACATATAAAACAATAAGCAGAAAAAATTGCATTGAATCACCTTTTTTAGCTGTGAGTTTAGTTTGGTTTCTTTTTCCAAGATAAGAGCAGGTTGGTTTTGTTGCGCTTTTTTTTCTTTCTGTAAATAGAAATAACAGCATTTTAGAAAGAAAAATAACACAGATTATTTAAAATATCTCCTGACAAATTATTTTTGTATTTAAAACCAGCTTTGTCCATTGCTTCATTTATTATTATGAAGTAAAACAGATACAAATACTTGTTATAATATGGTGGGATTTTTTTTGAATTCCAAAATGCTTGTTTCAATGAAACAACTGCTATTAACTCCATCAAATGCCTCAGAAGATCTCAAGGTCCTGAATCCAGTAACATGCCTTCATCTATAAGGCACAGGGCTATAGTACCTTTTCCTGTCAAATGAGGATGATGTTGTTCTTGAATGGAATAGTGACAGCCTGGGCTTGTCACTTTTAATGTGTAAAATGAAAAACTCACCTTTTTTTCTCAGATATTTGCAGGTTTTTCTGTCATTGAAGCTGTCAATATATACAGTAGAATTTTCAATGGTAAAATCAACAGCATATTGGTGTGAACCCCCATTCCCCACTCAGAGCCGTTCACCTGGCATTTTTTAGGAACTTTGGAAATTTTCATAGCTTGACTAAAAAAAACTAAATTAAAAAAATAGTGAAGGATATATCACACATATACAGTTGTTTAGACCAAAGAATTATGGACAGGAGTATCATTGAGGTAATAAAATTTGCTGTGTTTAAGTTCTAAACTTTCCATATGGTCATAATTATCAGAATAACTTCTAAAAATTACTCTTCATAATGCTAGTTTAATAGTCTGTATCCTTATAAATAGTTTTGACTTTAGCATAATATTTAATTCATATACTAAGAGAGGCTTTATTCAGTTTATACACATTTCCTGTGTTACTCTATGCTAAATTTTTTATTTTCAGCTCCTACCTTATCTCGTTCTTTCCTATATCTGTAGTTAATTTCAACTAACCAGTTTCTTTCTAATATTAAATCTAATCTAAATCATAATATATCCTGTTCTACCTTGTGAACAACCACACCCAAGCTCCAGCTGGAGCCTCTTTTGTTACTGTGTAATTAAAAGTAATATAATACTGAAATTTCTACCACTTGTATCTTTCTCATGTCTTTAGATTAAAATGACATTGTTTTTTTGTCCCTGACATTCAATATCCCTTTTCCATACTTTTAATTTGCCTCTTTTATTTATGTTTCATAATGGTGTAGCAGATATACCTTTCCTTTTGCCTCGTTTACATGGCAAAACACGTTAGCTTTGAATGAAGCATTTCTTGGAAGCTTTCAATTTACTTTGCCAACAGGCAGAAATGATAAAGGCGATGAAACTGTGATATCTCAGTGTTTATAGATTTCAAAACACCCAATTTTAAATCTGCCTGGAATCTGTCTTACAGCAGGCAGAGATGAGGCTCTGAAAAACTGTCTTCCCATGTCAATTTGCAGTTCTACACAAGCTGAAGTGAGCTATTTGACATAGTGACCTTGAATTACTTGTAAGATTTTATTGACAATTTCAGCTCTTTGCCAAATCTCTCATTATTTTTACACAAATTCTGGCTGTCCTTGTTAGGATACATTAGCGGCAAACTAAGGAATGCAGATTAGGGAAGACAAGTTGTATCATGGACAGGCTTGCTACCAAAGTCCCATTTAAATGAGGGCACAATGTACTTTGGCTCTGTGGAGAAGACACAGTTATAGATGTATTCTTCTCCCTTTCTTTCCTCTTCCCCTAATCCCTTCTTGGATAAGCAATAGTTAGTTCAACTAAAAGTAGTAGTGAAAATTAAATGCCTGCCAAGGCTGAAAATAAGTCTGCACAACTAGGCTTGGACTCCAAGCAAAACATCTGAGAGAAATATATTTCTTCTGGAAGTGTGCAGTGAGTGACTGAACCTCAGACCTCTGTGAATCATTCTTAAAGGAAACAGACTAAAAGCTTGTACCTGAATAGGAGGTATATTATTTCAATAAAATTATAGGGTGCCAATGTAAAATGTTCAAAGTACAAGAAACTTTCACGTGGTTTAAAAATAACAACTTAGAGATGGCATAAACATGAGAAATATTCCATACTTTTGCTGTTTAAAATTCAGAAATTTAATGGAGATACTTGAACATTTTACATAAAATTAAGTGAAAATAACATAAAATTGCACTAACTGAAGGGAAAAGTGAACAGTAGTTACTTCCAAATTATTCTGGGCCATTGACATCTCAGCTGTCTTAGTTTGGAAGACAGATATCTTCCAGGGAAAGCAGGAGCCTTTCTGAGAGTGGAGAATGCAAAACTTCTCCTCTCCGAATTGTTATAATTTTGAAATTAACGGGCTCTCAGGCAAAGATGTAAGGATAGGAATAACAGTTCTTTACTACTGTATATAACAAGATAAACAAAATAACAACAATAACTACAGTGTTAACAAAGAGAATCAGGGGCTCAGCGAGTCTTTTCAACAGAGGCACTTTCCCCTTTGGTGCAGTCAACATCACAGGCACCCAGGGTGGGCAGAAAGCCCAGGGTGTTACAGCACGAGATGTGTCAGCAGCTCGGCGGGGATTGCTGGAGCTGTGGAAAGGTCCCGGCAGCAGCAGGGGCTGCGGGACACGGTGTGGGGAAACCAGAGCAGGAGCGAAGGAACAGCGGGCACGGGGATTGTGGCAGCGCGGCTCCCAGCAGGGAGAGAGAGCAGGATCCGAATTCCCGGGCACACACGAACAGACGGTGCTGGGTCACTCTGAGCTGGGCTCCAGTGGTGCCGGTGAAATCTCCCCAAAGTGCAAAACCAACAGCCTCGCCATTCCCTCCAAGAGAGCAGCTCTCCCAGAGAGAAGTGAAGTCCAGTGCCACCTTCTCTCCTCACTTCAGTCACTTCTTCTGCCTTTTTTAAGTACCCATAAGTACCAGTAATTAGTTTCTTAATTCTATGGAAAAAATTCTGTGAGAAAGAAACCCAACTCCCAACATCAGTGCTGAATTTCTCAGAATAATTCAGGCACAGCTTTTTGGGATCATCTTGGTTGAATTTATTGCAGTGCTGCATCTTCAGATAAAATGGAACCCTGAAGAAAACTACTTCACTGATCATGGCTTGAGTCCTGCTACTCTCTACTTTGATTTTAATGGAGATGAGTAGCAAATGTCTGTGTATTCCCAAATAATATGAAATAATTGTGTTAAGATATTGCTTATACATGCCTCAAAAATATTTTTTTTAAAAAGTCGGCTTATTAAGAGCCCAGTTTTCACAAGAAAATCTGCATTTTCTTGGTATGTCTCCATTCATTCTTATTGTTTGGGACTCAATGTAAAAAACCTGTGGGCTGGGTACTTTTTAAATTTTAAATTGCACTTGATTTTACAAGGAAAGGAATCCTAAAAGAAAAGGACCATTCTTTTGTCCTTAAGAAAGTAGCTGATACAAGTCTAGATACTAGTGAGGTATGGCATCCCAGCAGGAATTTTATTGGAAAGTGGTAATTCCATGGTGCAAGGTAATAAGTACTATTGCTGTTACGTTGTATTCTGATAAATATATATACTTGTGTCATTGCAGTAAATACACATTTTCAGACCTGCCATTAAGGAGAGAGTTTATTTTTGCTGTTGGTCTTCTGATAATTTTCTTCTCAAAAATCTAATTTGTGTAAATTCTTGCTTAGGTAACTTTGAAAAGTAGACCTCATTTACAAATTGTATCTTCAGTCATATTTATTGTAGGATATGAATGGAAATAAAAAACCAAACTTTGCTACTGCAGACCACGTGTTACTCAACAGTTTTAATAAAGTTAGATAAAAAAATATGGAGGTTTCACTGAATATAGATCTACTTCTTAACTTAGGTGCCACAGAGACTGTTCTGGCCTTGCATCTTGTTTACTTTGAAAGTAGCTACTTTGTATTCCTTGATCTAACCTTGTCAGTATCTCTAAAAAAGTAAATGAATTCACATGTTATTGGATACCAAATAGTTGTATTATTGCCTTGAGTGACTGATGACCTGTTAGGCTTGTTGCACTGCTAGGGCTTGTTCACTGAAGCTGCTCCTTTTGGTCTCATGTCCAGTTTCAGAGATCATTTCCATTTAGGAAACTGCTCAAGTCACTATTCAGAAAGGCATGTAAAACATGACTAAGAATACTCCTATACCCTTCCCCTATGTTGGAATGATTCCATGTTATCTCAGAAACAGATAATTAATAAATTTTATAAACAAACTTACTGGACATGGAGTTTATATGCAGTGATGTCAGTGATATGTTTTGGTCTGATGTCCAGTATTAGTTGAGCATTCATACTAACAAACAAAGTGGAAGGAAGAATAGATGCCCAGAAGCCTGTTGATCAGTGCTTTTCCCCACACAGTAACACTAAATAAAAGTATTTCAAGTAAGAAAAAGTTTTAAAACTTTTATCATGAGGGCTATAATAAATACTGATTGAATGGTAATTTTTCTTCCCCTAGAAGTACATTAATTAAAAAGAAGTATTCGTATAGTTCTGCAGTTCTTCAAAGTTTTGATAACTTTGAGCTGACTTTCATCTCTGTTCAAGTAAGTTTATCATGGTAATAACATTTTATAGCCTTTCCAAGTTTTCATTTTCACCTATTTTATGAACACCTGTATAACAACGTAAAGGACTCATATTCTTTGCCAAAATGCTAATCAAATAACTCTTCTATTACTAATAAAAAATGTAGGATTTTTTTCCCCTCTAACTGAAGCTTCTGTATATACTTGTAATAGATTTCCTGGTGAGACTATCAGGGAAAAAGTATAGAAGAGACTGTAAATCCTTCTCCTAACTTGTTAATGTGGTTTTTTCAAAGAATATGAAATCCATGCATCAAAGCACATAGTATGTAGTTTAAGCATGTGCTTATGTTCCTTTATATTCTGAACAGTACTAAAATAAAAAAAAAATTAAATAAAATATATATTTAAGAGTTTAAGTAAGTGTTAAATCACTGTTCCCATTGCAGTTACTGTTTTGACAGTCAGGCTGTAAAGCTTAAACACCTTGCTGAATTAGAGTCTTAAGCATCTGCCTAATTTAAGCAGTAAATCCTATTGAAGCAAATGAGTCTTATCCTGATTAAGACTCTTACTGAACTGAGTGAAAGTGAGAGATGGATAATCCTGAGTTACCTTAAAAGTCTGGCAAGCAGGCTTTGAATTGAGTTTAGAAAGTGAAATATGAATTATAGCTCCCCAGCTAGCCATGTCTAGCACAAATTCCAAATGGTCCAATCTCCTTATTTAGCAGATGGATCATGCTGCAGAACAGCTGGAGAATAAATCTATTTGAGTAGGTAGCTACATGTACCTGGAAAGTGCAAAATCATGTTAACATATAAATGCCGTCAGGGCAGGAACTGGGCTGTGCTGGGTCCCAGGGGTGACTGAGCTGCCCTTGACCTGAGGGGACTGAGCTGGGTTCCCATTGCCCAGTCTTAGTCCAGCTCTGGGAATGCCACTGGGGAAGAGGCTGACAGCCCCAGGGATGTTGGCTGCCTGGGCGGGGGAGCTTTCACCTCTTCCCTGGGAGAAGGACCATAGTATGCAAATGTATGCAAAGAATTCTGAACTGGGTCTGACAAGGAAAGGACGCCACCACCAGCATTCCACCTGCCCCAGAGAGAGCAGAGGATGTTGATGGGGCCATGACATTCCCCAGCTCTCTGCTTGGGAAACATCATTGGACCCACACAGAAAGGCTTCAGGAACAAGGGCGTATCATAGAATGGAAGGACTAGGAATGACTTTTTTTAATAGTCATACATAAGCATATACGTAGCATTTCTAATTATTGTGGATTTCCTCTATTTGATTATTCGGCCCAACTAAATGTCAAAACATTCACTAGGCTGATATGAAATTCTTGGCTCCATATATGTAGTGTGCTCACTTTTACCCATATTGAGATTTTGAGTGTGACATTCCCTCCCAGTAGATGTTGTTAATGCACATTTAATTTATTGCAATCGTGTCTGAAAAGCACCTTAATCCTGATTCACAGGGAAGGTGGGGAGAAACCCTGCAAATTCAGTTTAAAGAAATTAAAACTGAGAAGGTTGTGCCATTGCCTGATCTCTCATCATTTAGTTTTTAGTCCTTTTTTTATTTGCTAAAGAAGACTATGTTTCAGCTGAAGTCTATCGGGTGTCTTACTAT
Organism: Tichodroma muraria; assembly: GCA_013390105.1. Taxonomy (NCBI): domain Eukaryota; kingdom Metazoa; phylum Chordata; class Aves; order Passeriformes; family Sittidae; genus Tichodroma; species Tichodroma muraria. Next base: position 18,740 of record WAAG01041962.1, read on the forward strand.
CACCCGCAATAACATTTTCCATACATGTTTTGTTGTTTATTTGGAGTTCCTAGAAAACTTAAGATGCAATTATAAAACACATGGTTTTGGCAGCTACTGTTCTTGTTTTTTGTTGTCAGAATGACATTAACTGCTATAATGTTGAAATTTTGGGTTGGTTTTTTTATGTAGTTTTTGGGGGGTTGGTTTTTGGTTTTGTGTTTGTCTTGGTGTAGAATTTCGGGGGCTTTCTTTACTATTTTTTTTTCTTTTTTAATAATGAAACCACAGTTGTTTTTGAGAGTGGATATGGTTTTGGTTTTATTTGCAAAGTATTTGTGGATGCTGTTCAGAGACCAGTCTCACTGAAATCTTGAGAGTTTTCAATACTTTCAAAACTTTTCCTTCCCCCAAGCACAGGAAACCAGTATCTTCTGGTTGTGGAGATTATTTTACCCTAGATGTTTTAATGATCTACTCAATAATTCAGCCCCAGAAGAAACTGGGGGTTTAGGACCTTTCTGTATTAAAAGGCAGAAACAGTTGTGGCTTTTTTTTTTTTTTTTTTTTTTTTTTTTTTTTTTTTTTTTTTTTTTTTTTTTTTTTTACTGTGTGTTTATTTTTGATTCTGTAATCTGGAGCACATGGAAATTCCTAAAAACTTTTTAAAAGCATCCCTTAGGATATCTTTCATTCTATCAAGAGAAGCAAAGGTCTCACCATCTAAACTCGTTTGCTTAGAGAGAAATCACCTTCTATCAAATTTTCCTGCCTCAGTATGTGATGCTTAATTGAACATCTGGAGGAACAGCATGTCCTTTCTCCCACATTCAGGTTGAGAATTCTTATCTTGCTCCCAAAAGAAAACTCGAGTTTCAAGTGTTTATATGTGTGCTTGAGTTCTCTCACATCCTCCTGACAACTGATAGTTCTGTGTTTTAATTAATGTCATGCTTCCCATCAGGCAAATTTAAAAGAATTTTAAAGTTCTGTTTAAAGTTCTATTCAAACTATATTTAGAGTTCCTATTTAAGTTTTATTTAAAGTTCTGTATGAGTATTAAGAGAGAGAAGGAAAAAAACATTAAAACAGACCAATAGAACCAGAAAAAAATGTTTTCACTTTTTGAAGGAAAGTGATGGAAGTACAACCTGGTAAAAGCTTATTTGTGTGCGTAGTGGTTTAGGTTCGCCAATTTGAGATTTCCCGGCCAACGCACCACGTTTATATGATGGGTCTATTTTCTGCTGTATTTTCTGCTGCTGGGATAGGATCAGGAGAAAAGCAAAGCAGGCTCAAACTCTGAAAGGTATAAAGAAAATTTTATTAATAAAACTAAAAGAAGAACAATAAGAATCAGAATAAAACCTTTAGAACACTTCTCCTCCTCCCCCCACACCTTTTTTTCTTTCCCACTGACAACGTACAGAAACAACACCCAGAATTAACAGTTTTCCACCTCCAGAATAGTTTTTCTTCAATTCATTTAGGGAGAGGAGTATCTCTTGTTATGTTATGGAGAATTCTCCACAAGGAAACCATTCTCTTGAGGCTTCAACTTCCATGAACAGCAGCTGCCCAGGAATCTGCATTTGTGAGGGTCCTCCCATCTTCCACAGCTTTCCAACAGCTATGTTTATGGGCCATGTCAACTTGTGGGGTATTATTTTAAGGATGAACTGTTCAAAAGTTCTCTTCATCTATCTCTAGGATCATCTTATCTCTGGGAACAGAGGTTCTCTTATTCTTCCCTTGGGGCAAAAGGGTCTTCATCACTTCTCATTGTTCAAGCTTCTCATAAGATCACAGCTACTTCAATATCTATTTGTTCAGCATGGATGCCTTTGCACAGGTCTACAATTTGAATGTTCATCTCCCCATATTTCCTTCCATGATTTAAAGGGATATTCAATATATCATAGTCCATCACCATGGCTTACAAGAAAATTTCAGCCTGAAAATAAGGCATCTTCTCATTCACCTCTCATTTGGGACCTGACTCCTTCTTTACTGACCTCAGTGTCTTCATGTTTTTTCTCTACGTGTCTTTGCTCCTCTTATTTCTCTCATTTGAGACAGGATTTAAGGTCATACAGGTCTCATCTGTGCACTGAAAGAGTTAATATCACCCGGGGCTTGCGGAGGGCCACGCCCCGCAGGCTCAGCAGAGCAGCAGCAGTGCTGGGCGCTGTGCCAAGATCTCGAGGGACCCGGCCGAGCCCATCAGCCCGTGTGGCCGCGGTGGAGAGGGCCTGGACCCGGCCCAGCGTCAGCTGCGGTGCCAGGCCCGCCCCCCTCCCGCTTCCTTTCCTGTGCTGCCGCAGAGACGGGCTGAGTGGACTTCCTGGGAAGTGGTCTGGCCCCATGGCAGAGGCAGCCTGGCCCGGCTGCAGTGGAGCAGCCAGACTGGCCAGTTTACCTGCACTCAGACTGGAAAAGAAAGAGAGCCTCCCCCGGGGGGCTCAGCCCTAAATGCGTGTTCACAAAGGCGTATCCATCCCTTTCATTTGTTTGATCATACGTCAATACTTGAAATTAGCCACTGATTGTTTCTTTGTCACATCTACAGGAAACCAACAAGACCCCGACAGGGAAGCACTTCCTCACCAAAAAAAAATCAATACCAAATCAGGACAGTGTATGCTACCAATAAGGCTCTTGGGCATAAAAGAAATAATATTCAAATAATTCACGCAAGTTTCTTTTATAAACTTGTTCTGGATTTTTTTCATGGCTGATTTTTTTTTCCCCTATTTATTTATTTTATATATGATACTACACTGAAGACGTGGTTTAGCATTTTTTTCATTTTTGGAATGACCGAATGTATCTGAAAGGGAGGAGGGTGAGGGGGGAGGGAGGGGGGTGGTGGAAATACTGGTTCCAAAGTAGGGAATGTGGAGTTCTTTTCTGTCATAATCGCATAGTGAAAGAAATTCACAGATAACTTAAATTTGGTAAAATAAGACCAAAAGTACCATTAACTTCTCAGGTCAGAGGTAAATATACCAATTCAAGTTTGTCTTTTGGAAAAAAATTAAATTAAGACATATTGACATGCTTTTTTTCCTACCATGTAACCATTGTTTTCCGGAAAAAAGAACCCAAAACTTCCTGAACTTAGCTCTTATTGGAGCCTCGCATTTTGTTGTCTCACAGTGCCCTTCTCTTCTTCCATGAAATCAAGGTCTATTTCCTAATTATGACAGAAAGAGAACAGCTGAGCTATTACAGGCTTTACCTCTTGTCGGATTTAGCAAACAGAGTACTCGATGACTGCAGCAGATGTCTCTGATTTTAGCCTTTTACCTCTCCATGGAGCAAATGTTGGGGATGATCATAACCTGGAGTCAAGCCCACAAGTACCTGAAATGATGCATTAGGATGGCCATCAGCTTTAGGAATTCAGCCATTAATCCCAACAGCTTAGTTTTCTGATCAGCCATGCTCACTGCATTTTTTGCTTGTTTGTTTTTACAATATAAACTTAAATTCTCTCTCCTGGCCTGCTGCTCTTCCCTTTCCAGAATTTATGTCTGAAGACATTTCCAGACATTTATGTCTGAAGACATCACTCCCTCAGTCCGAAGGGACTTTTGTGATCTTTTGTGGAGACACAGGCATTTAGATTGAAAACTCAGCAAATTTGTGAATGACATGAAGTTGCATGATGGTTACCCTGGAGGGAAGGGATTCCACACAGTAGGATTTTAACAGGATTGAGTAATGGTCCCATGTGAGCCTTGGGAGATTCAACAAGGTCAAGTCCAATGTCCTGCACATTAGTTGGGACAATCCCCAGTATAGAGACTAGGAGATGGCTGGCTGACTGGCTGGCTGGCTGGCTGGCTGGCTGGCTGGATGGATGGATGGATGGATAACAGCCCTGTGGAGAAAGAGCTGGATTCCCTGGTGGAACTAGCAATTGGTTAATGTAGCCCCACGGTTGTGTGCTGCTGTCAGGTGTAGGGATGTGTTTTGTATTTGCTGGAATGATTTCAGCTGTCACAGAATAATTGTACAGAGAGATCTGCAGCAGAGACACTAAAGGCTTTTTCCTCCTAGTAGAGCCTTCAGGAAAAGTGACAATACCTATGTCTTAATATCCACTGATTACAAATTAATACACAAAGTAAGCATTCTAAGCTCTGGAAAGGTAACTCCTGCCCATCAAGTAGCATAAAGAGTCAGCTGCAAGGTTTTGGCATTGTTGAGAGTTCACACTGATTGCAGGCAGTTCATTGCCAACCTTCTGCTGGGATAGATCGAAGACTCAGTTACAAAAAGAGCTAAATACTGTTTTGCACTATGCCTCCATTTGTTTATTAATGACAATTGACAGGATAAAACACACAATTTTGTTCCAGGTTATTGTTCCTAAGGGTATAACAGCCACTCCCCAGTTTGGTGTGGCTCGAAAGGGATGATATATGTACCACAGAAAGCTCATGTGGAACATGCTTTTATATTAACAATATTGTATAAAGGAATGTATGGTCATTTGAAGACTTTCCAATTTGGAACGTTCTGGCTTCTCTTTATGATCTGAGCAATGCTTGTGGGTTTTTTGCTTGTTTTTCTTTTCCTGATCATCAAATTTTGAATCATCAGATTCCACAGTTAGTATTTACTAGTTGCCTTGAAGGATTTTGAGATACATCATTTCTGTCAGGTTCATAAATTTCTGTAGTTCCTTAGAGAGCATGTGTTCAGCAAAATCTGAGCATATCAATCCTTCAAGGTAGAATGAAAACATACGTCTCTTTTTTCTTCCTGAATATGAGTTTTTGTCCTTTTCCAATTTTTGTGCTCCTTGTTGACTTCTTAGTATTGCTGCAGACACCTGCAGCGATCTTTCACTAGATCAGGTTGCTCCAAGCCCCATGCATCCTGGCCTTGAACACTTCCAGGGAATAGACATCCACAGCTTCTAGAGAAGCATTAACTACTTGGATAGAGCATTTTTTAAAAGAATGGTGTTTCAGTCAGATGAAATTTGAGATGGAAATACTTTTTTCCACTGAGGAAATCCTGAGGACAATGGTAACTTAATTAGTGCTGTGAGGTTTTCCAACCCTTTCTTCACAGAAAGGGACAGGTAGTGCCAACCTTTTAGGCATTGAGTGGATGGAATATCGTATGCCATCTAGAATGCTTCTGTCTTTCCTCTTGAATCAGTTTGAGTCTATCCAGAGATGCAATGGGCTGAATTCATTCAGGAATTACTGCAGTTTGGAAAATAATGAGGAATGCAGTTGGGATGTATCATATATTTTACAGTAAATAATGTGTTGTTATTGCTTCACTGTTCTGTCTGATGTAAGAGCTAAAGGAGGATTAAACTTTGTGTTTGAATGGCTCTTTGGAATGATCATCTGGGAAAAATGGGGAGGAAAATGGGAGGATATAAAACAGCAACTCATAGGGCTGCTTAGGTGAAGGTAAGCTACAGATGTTTGCTTTTCTTTGCCATGTTCGTGAGTTATGCATATGTGCAAATGCTACCTTGTCACACACTGGTGGTGGTTGGAAACTGTATCTGTAGATGAAGTTCCCATGAACACCAAAAGAGTCAACTTTAATGCTGTCTCAGTTATCTTCTCTAAGATCTTTGAGGTTTGATATAGCTATCACCAGCTTGTAAAGCTTCTCAGAAGAAAAAGAAAGTTTATATTTAAAAACCAAAGAGAACTTTTTCATTTTCGCTTTTCTTTCTTTTTTCATTTTTTTTTTCTTTTTTTCTTTTTCCCTGTGAAAATAGTTCTTGGATATTTTGCTTCTGTGAACTACTGCATGGAGACACTTCAAGGCACTGACACCAGCGTGCATGTGTGGGTTTTGAAGTTGGGACATAAGGAAAACATTATTCAAAGAGATTAGCAAGACTATTTTCCCAANCTGAGGGAAGCACCAATATGAATCCATAGGAAAAGTCTTGATTAATTTTGTAGCATACAAACCTCTTGCTTTTTTGATGTTTGCTAGTTCAGAGAGCTGGATCTATTTTGTAGAAAATGATTTCAATATTACTTAGGGCATCTGTGTCATTTTGCCTAAAGAGGGGATGAGAAGAGGTCTAGAAGTAATATTTTTTTAGTCTTGACCATTTCTATTTGACCTCTTAAAAAGGCTTTTTTATTTCTTTTTCATTCCAACATCATGACTTCCATTAGTTATGGGTACAATGATGAATAAGTTTAAAAAGGAATCAATTTCATTAATCCATGGCATGCAATGAAAAGAGCTTCTTGTGCTGTATATGTAACAAAAATTGATGTTGGGAATATGATTCTATGGAAATGAATCATTCAGGGTATGTTGTAAAGGATAAAGATGTTCCTAGAACCTTCAAATGTAGTATTGAAGGCCAAAAAAAGTTGAGAGATGGTGAAAATGTAGCATTTCTAAGAGAAAATTAATTAGGTCTTCTTTTACCTCAGGTGTGTTTGAAAGAGACAAAATAAAACCAGATAAAATACTAATGGTTGATATAAAAGTGCCCAATAGTAAAACTTTACTTGCTAGTAAAACATTTTCTTCTGAAATGATAGTTTAACATTATATTCAGGAAAATGAATCCTCTCTCATACCTTTTAGAGGTTGGGTTTTTTAAACTTTAAAGCCAAAATAGAAGTGTTTATAATTCTTCTGCTTTGTGAGGAAAAATTGTAGTCTTTCAGATACCTTCACAATTGTGTGTTGCAATAGGTGATGCTGGCCCATCATACAGTAATACAGTGAAAACAACACAATAGTGANGTTGATAAGGACTTTTATGGGGAAGAGGGACAGATTATAAAAAAAGATGAAAATCGAAGAATAGACCTGTCTAATACTTTGTGTGTGTTTGTGTTCTCTGTCTCAAAGAATAAAAAGTACAGTGAGAA
>WAAG01041972.1:189-43886 GCA_013390105.1 Tichodroma muraria
TCCCTAATGATAATTTCATCTCTGTGACACCATAGGACTGGTAATACTAATTGTTTCAGCATGTTATTATTGTTTCAATTGTTTTCGTTACCTACTGTCCAAAGCCTTCGTCATTTCACAGGACACCAAATGCATTTATTGTGATATCCTACTTCTAAAATATACAACAGAAAAAATATTGTTATCATAAAATGTTCTAAATGTATGAAGCATGAAAGGAACCCTATTTCTCACAGACACTGAAGGGTTAAATCACATACTATGGGAGCACTGTCGCTTATTAAAAAATTATTTACGAGTTGAATTGTATCACTTCTAAATATACAAAGAGGTGGGATGGCTTCCAACAATTACTAAAGAAGCCAGCCAAGCGATGCTTTCCAATTAAATCAGGCTGAGTTGTTGTTTGTTTTTAACTTCTCAGTGTCCTGTGTTCTTGCTTCTGTTTTTTCATGATTCAAGCAGACAACGTATTAACCTTGTGCAAGTGAAGTCTCACACGTCTCCTCTTTGGTCTCCTTTCATGTGCTGGTGAGCAGTAGGAGTCTCTGTAGGCACTCACTACATGAAAGGTGTCTTTCTTGTCCATATAAGTGCAGTGCTGGTGCTTCAGTCCTTGCTTTTACTTAGAACCAGTTGTTATACAAAGCTTCAAAGCTTATAACTTCTGATAGCTTATTTATATTTGTAATGCTCAATCTTTGATAACGACAGTGTTAAAAAACCTGAGTAAAGAATACAGAGCTGAAAGCATTGACTTCCACGGCTGTGCCTGTGCAGTTCAGGTTATACAAAGAGACAGATGAAAGTCCACGGTGTCTAATTTATTAGCAGGGAAATAAAGAACAAATTAATATAAAAGAAAAATGCTGAACAACAACAACAACAACAACAAAAAAAAAAACCACTAAGCCCTGAAGTACTCCCTTTCCTCCTTCTATTGGGTGAAGCTCAGATGTTTACAGGCAGGCCATGCACCACTACTCACGTGTGGTATTGCACTGGTACCAGCTCTTGATAGAGAAAAATTTCCATAATTCTCCACAGGTTCATTTCCTGGGCAAAGCATATTATAGAAAGTTACATCTTTATATCTAGGCTAAGTCCTAGGCTGTAGACCTGGAGGATATACTCACATCACAGCAGGCCATGAACTTTTTCTAAGATGTCAGAGAAAAAGGTAATTATGAAAACCTAGTCAATTCTTTAAAAGCCTAAATTTACTGTAAGCACTCTGAACCGAAAAAGAGTTACGTAATCTGCAAAATTAAATAGAACACTGAAAACACTGCAGTAGACCACTGAGTGCTTATTCCTTGGGAGTGCTTATTCCTTTCCATAGCTGGCTATAGTCATCGTTGCTACAGAGTTCACTTTGTTCTGTGTTGAAGAAATATGTCAACTCCAGAGTACATAGGGCCTGCCTTTATTGCTGGGATTGGAAGTTTGCCATTCAAAGATCTAATCAGAATTGTTTATTTTCAGCACTCTGGAGTAGATAACAAACTCATTTGGGTATCTGGCATATTTCTTTAGCTCTGTTACAGGTTCATCTACTCACCTATGATTGTTAACAAGATTTAAATAAAGATTTCTCCTTGATTAGTGCTGGAAAATGAAACCGTCTTGTGTAACTTGGAAAAATGATTTAAAATGATGGAAATTATTCTTGTACGAGGAAGACAGAAATGCCCAACACAAGTGCATTCTGCAGTTGCCAGTTGAAACAGCAGCCTGTTTTGTGCTGTGCCTTTTACTGATCCATTTCTAGGGTTGTTTCTCTAAAAAGAATCTACAGTTAGTGGGGCTGAACTGCTGCTTTCTGTCAAGTGGAAACTGAGTGGCTTTCCATAGCCTTTTTCCAAAAGCTTCCTTTGAAATCTGAAACACTGGAGTACAGAGATCTGCCAGAGCCTGCCACTGGGAATGCAGGAATGCAGTCCTTGCCCAGTGTCTGTAGGTTCTGCCAGCTCCTCCCTTTCTGCTGTGACAATTCAGATGCTGCAACAGTGGCTACCGCTGCCCATGCCATACACAGGAGTTTCAGCCAGGGAATTTGGGAAGCCAAATCCTTTTGTCACATGTCTGCATCTCCAGCCTTTCCAAGAGCATCCCAGAGACAATGTGCAGCAGTCCTGCAGGTAGAGCAGGGCTCGACACACACTCTCCTTCCCACAGAGTGGAACTGCCCTGCCACGCTGCCGGTTAAGGGACTGGCACAGACCTGTCAGCTGTTCCCAGTAAAGATTTCTTTGGGTTGGTTTCAGGCCCCCGAGTTTTCTGGGCACAGAACTACCACCTACATTGATGCTGCACCCATCTCTGTGTGGGAGACCATACAATGGCAGTTCTTGCTGAGAATGTCTTCTGCTGACAGAATTCAGGTAGTGAGTGATGTGCCCTGGGTAGGGTTCCTGACCATGTGCAGAATATCCCTGCTTTTCTTTCGCATTGCACAGCTGGAACACCAGGGGCTCCAGGGGAATGCAGTCCTGAGGAGCAAGCCAGAAGAGAGATGGTCTGTGAGGCATCAGCCAAAGAGCACTCACAAGACTGTGGATGAGTTTGCCCCTATTAAAGTTGTCCAACTCACGGTTAGTTTTACTCACAGATAAGTCCCCTTAAAAAAATGTAAAGCCACTCTGCTAAGCCCAGGTAGGGCTGTCAGTCCCTCAAGTAACATCCCCTACAAGCAAACGATGCATTAGATTTGGGAATTGGCAACAAATGTCACCATCCCATTGAGTTACACACCTCACTATATTTTCACAATGACGTTCAAAGAGTAATGAAACACTAAAATACTTACTTATGTACTTCAAACACAACTTAAACAGATTTCTGTGGAATGATCACTGTGCTTCTGAAAACTGTATTCTCATGAGCCAGCAAGCTTCTGTGAAACTTTTACCAGCCACAATCTACCATGGACAATCTTTCATTGCTAGAATTGAAGATTTTCTTAATACTGTATTATCTGAGGGCAATAGGATATAGAAAGAATCCCTGCAGAGCTCTTCAAATTGCTGAAGACCAACACAAGCCCATGGCAATATACATTCTTTAGGGCCTTATTGAAGTGTATCTTATGGGTATCTTTTTTACTCATATGAATTTTACACTCTGAGCTGGGATCAACAGATAAAGGAGTGGGAGAAAGGGAAGTTTTGTCCCACTTCCACCCCCAGTTCTGCTCAGTTCATTCATTTCATTATGTGCTCCTGGCTGTGCAGTGTATCCTCCTCTCCTGAGTCAGGCTGCATCCACCCCTGCTTTAACCTCTTTCTGCCCCAGTGACAACAGCTGGTTGTTCAGCACATGTCCAAAATAGCACTGGGCTGCTCCAAAAATTACCATAGCTTCTCCTCTGGGGCACAGCCAATGTGGCCTCACTCAAACTATTTATTTACAGTACATCTTAAAAGCCCTCTGACATCCCAATCAGTAGTAAAATGAAATAAACTTTGATTTCTTACAAGATGTATGAATCTTTCTACCATCAGGGAGAGGAAGGAAAACAGAAGCTTTAAAGACAATCAAAGTAATAACTTCTGAATCCTAGTCTGGAAATAGCAACACACACAAAAATAGACATATTTTTAACGTATAAATATCTAAAACATATTTTCTACATTTTTGTAATTTGAAAGCTCTCAAAGCATAATGAACACAAATATCTTTTCGTTTGCAGTGTATATCCTGCATGAAGGCTGTCCAACAGAGCATAGATTGAGATGATTATTAATGCTAACACTTAGCACCTAGACAGTCTGTCAGAGTCTCTGCTCAGTAAGAACTGTGAAGTTCATTTCACTTGTCTTAGAAATGTCTCTGCATAACACCCATATTTGGAAAAGAAATAAGAAAAGACACTGAAGCAAAATACTTTTCCTCTCCAAGCAGAACTTAAGGAAACTGTATATTATCTAAAATTGTACAAAGAAAAAAAATGCTTTCACAGCAATCAGTTTCTGAGCTATTTAAAATTCTCTTACTTAGTTAAAAAACAGTATCACTACTACCTCAAATTTTCCAGAAAGAGAATGACAGATCTACCCTGAGCTTCAAATATCAGGCACTTGTTCATTGTTCTTTCCTAACGAAGCATCAAATTTTCACTCCTGTTTGGAAATCAAATGACAAGGTCATTTGACTATAGCTATGTACAACAAAGACATTAATTAGAAAATTCCCTGGCAAATGACACAGCCAAGACTTATTTCTGTTCAAGACCACAATGTTTACTCTCGTTTCGGTGAATGAGAAACACAGAAGACAAGGACAATCAGCTATTTTTGTGTATCCTAAACATTTTTAGTCCCAAATACTTTCCACATAAAATTATACCTTCAAATCTTCTAAAAAATCCCAGTAGCATCTTTTACTCCCCACCTTCTCCTAAGCTGTAAACCTTGTCCTGCTGTATATGTTTTCCATGCCAGAAAACAAATTCCTTTTGTTTTAATTTATCCAATCACATAATCTTTGGTTTTTTACCCATCAGATTTCACACTCAAGCTGAGAATTTTCATTAAGGCCTGTGAAAGGACAGATTTTGGGACAAAGCTAATCATGGTTCCTTTATTCTACCCATGTATTACAAACCACTCCAGGAAATGTAAACTTCCCAAAGCTTTTTACCATTTGAACATCTTGATTGAGGACAGATCCTCAGCTTGTCGGTTGTGTTGGTTTGTGCTTTTAGACATAAATGGTATCTCTTTCTTCTCATGGTAGGGATCCCACTTCACACATCAGCTAATTAACCACAATTTGGACTGAAGTACAAATGATTACTCTGCTGCAATGCTGCTGTTTCTTAGCAACCATGAAAGATATGGTAAAGGATGTGAGACAGAGACCCAAATAACATCATTTCCAGATTGAGAACTTCCACCTAGACTAACCTACGTGTGGGACAGTAAATTAATTTTAAATTTCTATTTCCCTACTTCAGTGCTACGTCCCTTGCAGGGTCTTAGTGTGATTTTCACTGTCCATGATGACTCTCAAGCATTTAACTTTCCCAGAGCTGATGATACCTGCTAGCTACTCCAAAAAAACTTGTAAGGCTTAATTAGAAAAATATTTTCTGCATTCTTTCCACGTGAAGACTTATGTCTAGCACTAATTCCTCACTTGATGGCAGTTCTACCAAACCAAAGCTGTAAGGTTAGGTCTTGCTTCTGTGTTATACAATAAACAAAAAATCTATTTTAAAAGTAGCAAATTGGTAATTATGTTTTTTCTCATAATCCTTACAAGGTATTTTGAGCATTTAAATTGCCTTACTCTGATCTGATGTATTAACCAACTTTATACTGCAAGACAATTCTGTCAATGCTTTTCAAACATATTGACAGAATTAAAAAAAGTCTGACCATTGAAAGTCCAATTAAAAATAAAATTCCTTTAATATTTGATGAATACTTGCTATGTAGTTCTGCTCTTTGATTGTTACTTGCATATGATGATGTCAATAGTGCAGATTTAATTTTTATTCTGGAAGAAATGGAAGATTGGTTTCTGTGATCCTATTTATATTCTGCTTTTGAACACAGGAATGACTGAAGTAGAAAACAAAAAAGCAGACTTTGAAGTGCCAAAGTGAGGACAAAAATTGATGGCTCAAAATCAGATGAGCCAGGTACCCACATTTTGGATTATATGTCTGAGGCACACAGAACATGCAGTCATGGGAGACACACATGGTAACACTGCTTCTCTCAGCCCCTGGGAGCTGGGAAAGCTCCAGCTGGAAGGGATGAAGCTTCAGGTAAGAACTGGGGGCCTCATGGGTCACCTGAGGGTCACAACTCCTACAGGAGTCAAAACTTCAATGTCTGCCCCACCACTGCGCCAGGCAAGCGCTGCAGCCTGTGACAGCAAATTCAACAGGGCTGCCAGGAGGCAGCGTGGGCATCTGCCAGCCCTTCTGCAGTGGCACCTTCCTAGGAGAGAGCCCTGGCCCAAGCACGTTGGTGCTGCCTCCCCCACGGCACCAGGTGCTCCCCATCAGTGGAGCCAGGGCTGCACTGACCAGCTGAACCTTGGCTTGAAACTGGGAGAGGCAGGGGAGGGGGATATTGCTGCAGGGGAGCCTGGAGGAGAAGGTGGCTGTGGAAGGCTGGGACATGCAACTTGCAAGGTCAGTGTGCAGCTGCTGGCTCTTGGCCCTCCTGCTGGGGGCTGTTTGTTGTGAGAAATTGCTTTGCTGCTATCACAATGTACTCAGTTGTTGTGTGGGCTTTTGCTGCTCTGAGACATCGAGTGCTGGGCTGGAAACAGCCCTGGTCCCACCCGAGGACTGCTCTGTCCTATGGAACTTGGGGCCTGCAGGCAAAATCTCTGTGAGAGACAGTGGCTTTGTCACAGTGCCACTGGGTCTGCATAGGGTAGGGGTTTGTGGTCCTTTGTGTTGCTCTGGCAGCAGGTACAGCTGGAACTTGGGGTTGTCTGCATGGTTGTTGTAGTTCTGTTTCATTACCTCGTGGAACTGAGAATGGATCGAACTACTTGCAGAAGTTTTTCATTGTTTTTGTTGAAAGAGGCTAAACATAAAAATCTGACCTTACAGTTCTTTAGTTATACATTCATGGTGGTGTCTGGCAGCGCATTTGGCAAAGTTCTGCAAGAACCAAGGAGTCAATTCCACTGGCACTGTGTGGTAACACCTCTGCTAGCCTGACTATGGATTTAAAGGACACCAGTACTTTGGCAGTGTTTGAATTTGTGCTTGTTTAGGTTGTGTGGCTTTCTTTTTTGTTGTGTTTGGTTTTGGCTTTTTTTTTTTTTTTTTTGGTTAGTTTGTTGCTTTTTTTAAGCAGAGATATTTATTAATAGTCTGAAAAAAAAGAGAGGAAACTATTGGATTAATCGGTACAAATAAGTACATTCTCCATGCTCAAGAGGAGTTCACAGAAAGGGTATTTTCTTGTAGTGCAAATTTTACATGGTCCTTGAGAATACTGTTCTATTATAAGTTTAGCTGCTTTTTGTTGAGGTATTTTATTTTCACCTAAAAGAGCAATGAATGTGTATCTCCTTTAATATTCAAATGAATATTATCATCAAGGCTTGATAAGTTTATTTCTGGCAGCAGCACTGCTGAACATGATGCCAATCACTTTGTTATAGTAGTCTTGTTCATGCATTGCACTTCAGTAATTTTGCTGTGATGTGCTTTTCTTGTATAGCTCAGAGGGACTTTGTAGCTCCCTCCCCGAGAGGAAAAATTATTTCCCCCCCCTTGTCTTCCCTCTAGGCAATAAAACTTTAGGAAACCTTTTGTTTTCCTCCCCCTTTCAGTCTGTTTACATTTTTCCAGGAGAAAGTTAGAGCACTATGAAGAAAGGGCTAAGGCTAACTATAACTCATAGGTTCTAACATTCCTTTTTATTTCTGGTTAAAAATCAGATTCTTAAGACAGATGGTCTGTTTAGTCTATCTTAGGTCACTTCAGGAACAGTTCTACTTTAGTAAGACTCTTTCTTTCCAGCTATATACAGCTTTGTTATAACAAGATTAAAATAAGTCCCCCAGATGTTTAATGTATAAAATTATATTGTCCGGTTTGACAGACAGCATGTCTGCTCCTCAGCACCTACACTTGGTATTAATTTGTCTCCTGGCCCCACTGCACTGTTGAGCTGTAAATCAATGTATAATTAGTTTGTAGGCTGGGAATAGATGGTATATTTTTAATTAAAATCCACCTTTTCCAGGTGTAACTTATACCCACAAAGTGTTTCCAGCAGGCATTATCAAGTTGCATCTACAACTACCAATGGGTGACACATTTTACTATTAATAAAGAGGGGGAAGTTTGCCATGAGGTGTCAATAGTGGCTATAGGGTATGGAAGTATAAATATCACTGACAGCCAGCCAGGCATCATCTGCTGATGATTTGGACAGGCTCTTTTTCTGCTTTCAAAGCCAGCTGGCACAGAAGGTGTGTGCACCTGGCTCCTGGAGGAACATTGGCTTCCAGACAGGTGGGGCCAATCCAGTCTACAGGGCAGTGCCTGCTGTAGCAATTAAGGCTCAGCAGTACCCGAGGTGATGCTGGGAGGAATCCATGTGAGGAGATGAGAATGGATTGTGAAAGTGATCGGATAGCATGGGATATACACAAGGGGTGCACCTGATCTCATGGCTTAATGAAATCTATGGTTTTTTGGCTTGCTGCAGATTGGAGGATAAGAATATTCAAGTATGTTTTTTTTTAAAACTTTTTTTCAGCTGTCTTTACGAGTCTCTGCAGCCAAACTGTCTGCATTTACACCTTGGGAAGCAATGTTTGTGTTAAAAATCACCTGCAATGTTGTGATTAGGTAGCTGATCAATGAACGAGGTGCAGCTGGCAGGGGCTGTTTGGCTGATGTTAGGATGGGGCAATCTACACAGGTATTAACTGAAGGAATTGTACCCTCCAGAACGAATGGAGGCTTTGTCTAAAAGACTATCAGTGCCAAAATGCGATAGAGTTGAGGACTGAGTTTTGGCAAAGGTTATTCTGTCTGCTCACATGGAAAGTGAGTCAGGTTTGGTGTAAGGAATGGTTGTTTACATTGCCAAGCTAAGCTTTGAACTGCTGTGTATTGTTTCGGTGTCATAGAAACCTGGGGTTGAAGGAAAAAATCAGCCATCTAATTCATTCCCTTCTCTGAGATAAGGCTAGAACAGACAATTGCCCGATCTGTTCTTAAAGACCAATGTTTCTTCTCAGTGGTTGTAACTCTGAGTTTCCTAATGTCAGGCTCAATCTCCCTGGCTGCAAACATGCTGAGTGCCTCTTGTTGTCTCTCCAGTACACATTGATCCCTCTGTGCATTAACAGAGTTCAGCATTCCTCCAGGATGTGTGGAAAACGTTGTTTTGCCATGATTTAGTTTCTAGATTAAATAAACTGATCTTGAGAAGTGAGAGAATGAAAATAACATTATCCACTACAGCTGTTTACTAGGAAGTCTTCAACCTGTGTTTCTACTGGCAAGGTGACTGTCAGAGCTTTATTGATGTGAAGCTGTGTTTTGGCTGGCCCTGATTTTGGAGTTTGTTGTATTTCAGCCCAGATTTCATCTGGATTTGTAGAATCTGAAGGTTACTGCCAGGTTACCAGATCTTGCCACCTTTGAACAGGATTTGTTTCTTCCATAAAGCACTGCCTGAGATGAAGCAGCGTAGGGCAGATGGTTTCAAAGCACAAATTCACACCCCAGGAAGCCAGCTTCCTGCAGGGAAGTCTCAGCAGACAGGACTGGAAAGTGTCCATATTCCTTGGCCTGCACACAAGCGAGCTTGGCAGCAAGCACCTCTTGAGAAGATTGTTGTGTAGGTGGCCTATGTATGTGAAGTCCAGACAAACTCCTTTACGTGCAAGAACTAAAACTTGGGCTGCAAAGAAAGTAGTGGCTCTCTGTGAGGTGGGAGTCCTTTTCTCTGTGACCTACAGCAGGTTTCTCGTGCATGATGTAGGGTTACACCATGGTGTGTGTACGAAGGCCATGGAAGCAAGCTGGTGTCCAATCACTTGATCAGGATCTTGTTTTGTGCTTGATCTCACCCTGCAAAGAGTTGTATCAAAGAATATACCAGCAGTCATCAGCAGGTTAATTCTGCCAAACCCTTTCTGGTAAATTCTCTTTGGGTCAATGGCTTTCCTCATTTCAGTAAAAATATATTAAAGGGAAAAGCAAAATAAAGTAACACAGGATAACTTCAAATTGTGGGGTCTGTTTTGATTCCAAACACATTTTCACTGCCAGAAAGCGAAACAGTTGAAATCAGAAACAAATGGAAAAATGGTGGAGAAAAATGTATGTTGTCTTTAGCTCAATTGCTAAAAATCTTAATTTTCTACTTTTGCTTGTAGCTTTCCTTTGTCTTATGATATGCAGTAGCACTGCTTATTGAAAAAAAATAATTTCAGTCATCCGTTTAATGTGACAAAAAGTCAAGTCTGGTTAAGATAAAGCAGTGTACAAACTGCAGTGTTTTTCATAAAAAAACTTCTGAAAGTCCTTATTGAATGCATATGTATCTTTCACATTTAAGATGATGTGTGAACTGCAGAAGGGCAATTTCTTTCCCTGGTAGGGAAGCCCTCCAATAATATACCTATAGAAGTACCATGAGGGATCATGCCCTGCATTGATATCAGTATTTACATGCTCTTCATAAAACAACTTGGGGTTCCTACAGCACAAATGTAATGAAAGACATTCCTCGCCTCAAAATAGTGAAGGTAAAAAACAGGCAAGACCAGGAATGGGAGGAGAAATAGATACAACTGAAAAACTTGCTTAAGGCTGTCATTAAGATCCTGCTGTCAGCCCAGTACTTTATCCCCCAGATTTGAAAAGTTATCATACAGGAGGTTGTACAAGGAAATTAGCCCAGTATCTTTACAATGTCATTAAATTTCCAGTTTTATTTGCTTTGAAATTCATGAAGGTGTTATTTAACAGAAATCTAAAGTTGCAAAGTATATTTTCAAAGATATACAGATTAGATGCCTATTGCAATGTACTAAATTGGTTTAATGTAAATACTGTGTTACTAGTGCACAAACCTAACTGGGATGTCACACAAAGAAAGGATTTCTACCACTGTAGTTTTTTGGTTTTGTTGGGGCTTTTTTCTGTTTTTTTGGGTTTTTGTGTATGTGTTTGGGGTTCTTTTTTTGAAGGAAAAACTTATTTGGATATTTTCTTTCCATCTTTTTTTCCAAATGAACATGTGAAAAAATGGCAAAGCTTCTTAAATACTGCCATTCTCTGTTACTCTGCATGTCTGTCCCCAAGTACTCTGTTGGAACAGCTCTGAATTACATAAACCCCAAATCAACATTCCATCTGTTGAAATCTGACACATGCATGCACATCCTAGTCTCCTTCCTAAAGCCTTTAGTGCAGCCATCTAACATTTCCTCTGTGATGTGTGCTCTACCTAAATAACTGCATAGAATCAGTCTCCTGCTTTCAAAGGCTCAGGCAGCACTCTCCCAAGATTAATTTTTATTTGCTATAGACAAGCTTCTGGTTCCCCTTTGTCATCGTGAAAGCAGTCTGTCTGTGAGCTCAAGTGAAAGGAGCTTTTAAATACCAATTTTGTGTGTTCATATTAACTCCTTTGTGGTGTATCTGCTAAAAAAAAAAAAGAAAAAAAAAGAAAAAAGAAAGAAGGAAAAAGTAAAGTAACAGCATCGAGTCCAATTCCTACCACAGTCCAGGCCTGCCACCCTCAAAGTGGCATCCAGAACCCTGCAGAAGGTTTGGATGTGGGTTTTTTCCCCTTAGCAGCAGCACTATGTCCCCCTGGGGATGCAGTGTCCTGCCCATGGTGCTCCCTGGGGCAGCTCTGGAGGGCAGCGGCTGCTCTATCCCCACTGGGTCCGCAGTTCTGATGGCACAATAATGCCCTGCAGCAGTCTTTCCTCCCCAGAGCTGGTAATCCACACTGCACATCTCAAGAGTTGTGGAGGCTACACCTTCTCTGGCTTATTCAGGTTGTGACATTCGTTAAAAATATTTAAAACTCAGTGTTGCCTGCTGGTGTGTGTGCACCTCCTATTAATGGTAACAGGGAATGATGATTAGTAGAGTGAAAAACATGAACCAACAGAATAAATGACTTCCACTCTGCACAGCACTATTCTCTTTACTAGGTGTTTCTGATGTTCTGTATGTTCCTGTGAAGGAAATTGCTTTTTTATTGTTTGTCTTTCTGCCTCCCTGGGGATGGTGTTAACAAACCTACTGAAGTCTGTGACTTGAAAGCCTTCAGCTTTCTTCTATATATAGCATTTCCTTACTTAGGGAAAATCTTTTTTGTCCACTTTACATATGTAAAAAAAAGCTTAGCTATATTCAATCACATGCTGTTTGTATAAAAAATGTTTTCAACTCAAAAAAATGCTAGACCGAGGCAAGTTTCAATCCAAATGAATTCAAGTAGATAACTGTAAAACTTCTTCAGCAACAAAATTACTGTGAGCTTTATGATCTCATATGTATTTTTATCACTTTATCATAGTAAAGAAACCACATTGCTTTAAAAGCAACCTAAGTACTTATTTAAAGATTTGTTTTCAATCTCTTTAATGGCATATGAGCAGAGTTTGTATTTTAGTCAACGATGAAGTGACTAAGCATAGGCCTTAACTGTCCCTAAAACAGTCCCCATTAAAAAGTGTAACTACTGCTTTAATGCCTGTAAAAGAGAGGAAAGAAGTATTCCAAAATTGTTGTTTAACATAATGGCACGCATGCTATCTGAATTCCATCAGATGAGGCTACGAGGAAAAGAGAATTGTAGATATAGAAAAGCTTCTTCAGTGACAAGTATGTAATTATTTTTTTAAACAACCTCTTGCAGTCTGCATGGGTTATTTGGTATGTCTAGTCATGCTTTATTTTGGTGCTCAGCCAGAGGTATTTCACGTGCACACTTTTGCTTGTCATTGACTGCATTAACTTCAAGGAAATTAAATTCTGTTATATGAAAACATGGAAAACATTGAATAATCTCTCCCCCACCGTTGCCCTAAATTCTCTTCCTACACTTGTCTCTTCTTCAATACTACTCAGCTGTTGCTAAGGCACTGCTTCCCTGGTGAAGTTCTGAAAGGTAAATACACAGGGCTCTAAACAGTGCAGGAGCAACTGGTACCCATCCTCCCGACGTGGCTGGGCAGTGCAGACACAGCTCTGGGGGATTTGGAGGATGTTCTGGCTGCAGAATCGTGCGGTGGGAGATTGTCCTGCTGCTCCGTACCATGCAAACGGGGAAGGGCTGAGCTGCGCTCTCCCTTCCAGCTGCGTCCCCTCTCGTGTCCTGGCTGGTCACACACAGGGTGCTGCTGACCAAGGATGGGTGACCAAGGTGGCTCTGACAGAGTCAGCAGTACAGACAGACATGCTGCGGTGGAAAATGGGGACCCTGCTTCTGGGAACCTTGCTTCTCTTTCCCCAGTGATGGAAGATGAAACCTGAGTGTCAGGGTGGCTGCTGACCCTCCAAAGGGCAGAATGGGCCTAACTGTACTTTGATTCAGCTCAGCCAGTCAGTAGCAGAGGGGAAGGGTGGATGTAGGCACTGTGCTGGTGTTCTGATGAGTTTGTATCTACCTGGCAATTCCTGTGCTTCAGCCCTTTCCCTGAAGCCTCCCTCAGTGCATTTCTGTGCTCTCATCCTTGTCTCATTGGCAGAATATAAAAGAAAATAGAAAGAGATGCTGTCCCAAGTGAAGAAGAGTTTATCTTTTGCCTTCACTGCCTTTTCGCAGCTGTTCAAGACTTCTGATTGCTTTCCAGAGGGAATTTCTGTGAATTCTATTCTAATATTTTTTAATAAAAGTATATTGTCACTTTTAAATAAATATATATTTGTAACCTCACATGAGGGAGATCTGCATGCTGTGATTCAGCACAATACTCTGCAAAATGGCAAGGCTCTGTTTTCCTTTATTCCTTGTAGTTAAGCTGTATCACTGGAAAATAGTGTCCTCCTCTGACCTCGTTTGATCAGTGACAGTCACAGCCTGCTGTGTCTGGTGACAGATGCAATTCTCCCCTGGATCTGCTATTCAAGTCCAATGATTTGAACTTATAGGGTGAGGATATACTGTTTCTTCAAGAAGTTGTTCAGGAATGCATTCTGGAAATAGCTGGGAAGCCCTTGTTTTCTGTGAAAATGCTATTGTGTTCTACTTTCTGGCAAATATTGCATTTATCTGTTTCAGTATTTCAAAATCAAATTAACTTTCCTGATCCCACTTGCAAGCCCACTGTCTGTATTTTTTGTTTTCCAGAGGAGGCAGGTTAGTTCTTGTTTCTAGAACCTCTAATTGCAATGCCAAGTCAATATCTTCCCTTTCTTGAAATATAACTTAACAGCATTTACTCCCTTTTTGTAGTGGTAGAAATCATAAACCCAAGAGCATTTGGGAAGAAATGAGTTAAGGAAAAGAAGAATCAGATCAATACTTTTAAGACTTGAGGTTTGAGGAGAACAGAATATTGGCTGGGGTGCAGAGAAGTAAGAGATCAGTTAAATGCTAGTTCAGTTTATTCTCCAGTGGGTATCTGGAGAATAAACACAAATTGTTAGTGTAAGATATGAGGACAGATAGGAAAAGAAAGAATTTAAAAGTATTCTAGAGGTTAGAAGATGGAGAATATAGCAAAAATCTCGGTACCTGCCTTCCTGCAAGGGCCTTAGCCTCTCTGGTGGTAGGGCCAGTCAAAGTGAGGATGGAAGGGGACTTTGCACCTTCCTTGCCTTCTGCACGTGCCTCTTCTCAAAGCAGGAGGAGTTTCTGCCTGTTCTCCCAGGGTGAGTGACACTCACTGCTCCTGATGGAGTGGAAGCATCCATTTATACCAGCACAAGTATGTGGCAACATAAGACTGAAAGTGGCTATTTTCTGGCTGTCCCCAACTAGGCTTTCAAACACCTAGCACATAGTAAAATCAACAAGAGAAAGTTGTGCAGAAGTGAAGGATACCAACTAGTTAAGAGCCCCAGCTGACAGTTTGGCTTCAGAACTACAGGAGATATCCTGGTCTGAAGGATAAACGGATGCCAGCTGATTAACAACTAAGTATTGGGACTGCTCTAAGCCCTCCAGCATCTGATTTAATCCAAACTATGAAGTTAAATTATGGAATTGTGGAAAACATTGGTATTCATCTGTCCTTAAGACAATTTGTTCTTGGCTTTCAATCAGTTCTGTATGATTTCTGTAAGGAGAAGTGCTCTACAGAGAAATGCCAGTGGTGACTCTTTTGGATGAGTGTACAGGTCTGGGGGTTTTCGGTGGTTGTTTTCTTTTCTTGTTGCTTTTGTGTTCAGTTGTGGATCTTTGTTTTGGGGAAGAGGAATGGACAGGACTGCAGGCAAGAGTAAACTCTCAGCTATATCTGCCCCAAGGACGCAAAGTGTTACATCCTTCCTTCTTATGCAGGATAATCTGATACTGACCTTTAAGAACTGGTATAGAAATAGACTCTTAAAAACAAATGCAGGTAAGAGAGAAGCCAGAGAAACCTCAGCTGAGGTCAGGCTAATTTCATACAACAGAAGCTAGTTTCTGATGCAGGTGAGGTTTAATCACTGAACTCTCTTAGTCATATAGACCTGGTGTATTTGAAGAGCACGGGTTAGTCCAAGGGGGTAAGAAGGGGACATACTGGCGCTGTACAAAGTTTGTGCAAGAGGTTTTTACACATACTTAGTCTTGAACTTTTTATCCCATTCTTAAACCTGTAGTTCCAGTCAATATTTTGCCTCACCAATTCTTCATCAGTTTCTAATGAATCCAGTAGCTGTGCATCATAATGACTGTACTGATTACTTTTGTATCTACTAGTAAACATTCTTCCTAACAGTGGAGATGATTAATAATGTATAAAAATAGTGACACACCAACTATAACTTGCTTTGAAGTGAACATGAAGGTCACTCTTGATACCTTTAGCTGCTTCCTTCTCACTTCTGGGAGTTAGAGGGAAATGATGCACAAAAAGAGAAGGCTAAAATTAAATGCAAGTAAACAAAAGCTACAGAGATTCACCTGGCATAACACAATATGGTACAGAGCTTTTGTTGAAAAAATCATCTGAAAGATGGTTATCCTAATTAAAAAAAAAAAAAAATACCCCTGACTATGAAAAGTCTAAGAAACTTGTATTTGTTTGATCTGCATCTGTCAGTGATTTGACCATGTAAACTATAGGCTCTAAAAGTAGATGGAAAACTATTTGGAAAGGAAACACTAACACAATAATAGTGTTAATACATTTCTTCAAAGAGAAAGAATTTAGTTTTTCCTGCAACACAAACTGCTTGGATAAGCAAAATTAATGCCAGGAATGAGACGGTGATAAGTGAGGTGATATGCTAACTTCTACTATTTGTGTTTCAGAGGATTACCTTTCATGTAAAACTAGCACCAGTAAGAAGACCTAAGAGAATATCTCCATGGTGAAGTGTTTGTTTCATAGATGGCATAAGCTTCTTTCCCTGTTTTGTGTTGTTATATCAAGAGATGTCTGCCAAAATCTACACCTGTCTAGAGGGACTGGTCAGTCTGTTCTTCTGCAGGAAGGCTGAACAGAGCCAACTGCTAAAACCTGACATAAACCAACATCTGTACCACGGAGGGATTAGTGACCACTGAAAAGGCATCAAAGTGACTCTTGCTCAGCCTTTTTTATTAGAGATGTCTGCCTTAAGGAGCAGAAAAACTCACTGGCTACCAGCCCATGTCTGAGCTCAGCTTGGCTTCTCAAGATGACATCTGAGGCTTGGGTATAAAGTTGTAGTTATTGCAGCAAGTCTCAGCCTCCCATGAATCTCCTCCAGCTGCCCTTGTCAGCCCATGAAATGACCTCCCATAATGTAACTGGCAGAGAGATTTCTGCAGGCAAACAGCAAATAACACACTTTTAATTGGGCAAGGCTCCAAGCCCAGGTCTCAGCCCAGGGAAGTTGCCCTGAGTGTGGTCCCCGAGCAGTCTGACAGCCTGGACAGCCTTGAGCAGGCATCAGAAGGCACAGCAACAGTGAAGAACCTCTGCACCCTGCTCTGACCACAGGGTCTCTGTCTGTAAATAAACCAGGACAGGACCTTTTGTCTGTGCATTGTACTGCCATCTGGATACAGGCTGAATTCTTTCCCACACTCCAAATGTTGTTTAATTCATACTGGCCACTGTTATTCTCTGTCTCATGCCAGGACATTTAGTGGGAAGCTATCTGGCATGGGCTGAACCAGTGCCAGGAAGTGTATTAATAGATAAAACAGTTAGAGGATTATGTACCGCTGCTTGGGCTCACATCCAGGTCCTGCTTAGTTTACCAGATAAAACAGTGAGGTCTCAGAGTTACAGGGTTCTCTTACCTTCCTGGGAGGGCCTGTCAACCCAAGGATGATGCTGTGGGTAGAATGCAAGTACCAAAGGTTTCTCAGATAGGCCAGGTCTTCAGGAAAACTCTCTCATCTATCTGGCTTACTGTTGTCCTTTTTACCTGGGATTTATAGCTTGATTGTTCTGTTACCAGCTAAATAAGGTGACTTACTCTTCCCACCATGACTTTTTAGTCTTTGCTATAGAGGAGATGAAAGGCCAAAAGATTTATTTCTTCAAAGGGGAAGTGTGAGTTTTTTGAGGCAGTGCACTTGTTTGCTTTGTACATTTCATTCCTTACTGCCAAAATATCACTTTAAATAGAACTCAGCCTCATCCCAGACCTTTGGCAAGGCATACAGGAATGGCCAATAATTGCTGTGTGGCAGAAATTGCTTCATATTCCTACTTATGAATTTAATATGCTACCATAAATTCCTTGTCCATATCTACATATTGGAAAGCGCAGAAGCTTCCTGCTCACTGACTGCGAGCAGCATCAAAATTTCAGGTGGGGGAACAGCTTGGTCATGATCTTGCACAGGCAGGTGAGCTTGAGCTTTCATTCAGTGCTTCATGAAGTTCATATTTCCACTTGATTTTTAAGAACAGAACACCAAAGAAATTGACTTGTTGAACTCAATTATTGTTTGTCCAAAGTGTCTAGTCAATTTGACAAAAGTAGGATTATTTATGGTCTTTACTTTCAGCGTGGTTAGAATTTTTTCCCTTTAAAGTTTTTGCCCCCCCCCTTTTTTTTTTTTTTTTTTTCCTGCTGGACAAGACTCCCTGACAGCTGCTGTGCTAATGAGGGGTCACCAGCAGCCCAGGTGATTCCTGGAGGGAACGCTAAAAGAAAAAATTCACCCAACCAGGCTCTTGGCTCACATCCTTGGCCCGGCTGCTGCTGCCTGCTCATCCCAAAGTGTCTCTTGCCCACTCTCTTGGCAGAGACACCTGGAGCTGTGCTTGCTCAATTTGCAGTGTGATTCAGAAAGCCCTGTAAGTTTGGTGCACAGGTCCCATGGCACATTAGTTCATGTCTGTTTTCCGTCCATCTTTTTTCAATTATCATTGTTTTCCTTTGTTTTCCAGTGGAAAGGGAAGGGAGAGCCCTTTATTAGACAGTTGCTAGAAAGAACTTCATAAAAATTCTTTGCTTTTTAAATATTTTTCTAGTTTTCATACCTAAAACATGTTATCTACTACTACTTCTGCCTTGTCTGAAGGCTAATAAATGTTGTTGTTTATCTGAGTTGGAACTTTCTACATAGAATTAAAACAAGGCTTTGGTAAACCAAACCCCTCCTTCCTCACACAAGTATTCCTTGGGGGAAAAGGATATATTTTTCAAATGGTGATGCTGCAAAAGGTTAAACAATGCCTACTTGCACTATACATCACATAAGCATGTTACTGATGCCTCAAATAATAATTCTTAAATGTCTTCATTATGCCTTCTAATTAATTTTGTATTTACAAGAATATATTAGCTCTTGAATGGCATTTAACTCTGTAAAACAGTGATTAAAATATGTAACAGACTTTGAAGATTAATATCACAAAACTACAGACAGTTCATATAACATGATAAATAATTTGCAGAAAAAATTACTTGCTAAGCATTGCAAATCAAATAATACTATAGCTCCAGAAAAATTATTCATGTCTGTAGAGGTCATTTTACACCAGTAAATAATGTTTAAATCTGTTTTTACTAAGTATATACTTATTGTCCAGGGAAAAGCTGAAATAATTTATCAAATAATTTTAAATGCATTAACATTTTTGTGCTAGGAGTTCCAGGGTAAGATCCTGGCTCTGTTGAAGATGTACTGAAGTCATAATCAGGCTCCCACTGCCCTTATGGATACAAGCCTGGTGATAAGGTTGTCTTCATTTTTTTATGCTTGCCATTATACAAAGTTGTAGTTACAATAATTCAATCACAATTATTCAATAATTAAATAATTCAAATACAAATTTCACACTGTCAATTCTTAAAAAAACCCAAAAAACAAAACCCCTGTCACCTGTTTAGAGCTTTATTTGGAGTACAAGCCGCACTTTCCTAGGCCAAACATCTTTTGACTTCTGTGGAAGGAAACCCAGAGAAGGGATCAGCAACAGTTTGTTCTCTACAGTATGTTAAATTTCATGGGGATAATCTGTATTGTTTCAGAGACCATACAGGCAATTTAGCCCCTGGTTATCATATGTTACTAGTGCAACATAACAGTTCCGTTAAAACAAACATGAAAATCCATGTTGTGACTTAGTGGCTTGCATAAAGGTTTAAATCAGTACACATAAAAGCTACGTGGCCAAATTCCTGCCTGTTTCACCCAGGGAACCTAGGATAAGGCACACCAAATGAACGTCTCACACCTTTTTTCTCCTATATGCAGAATTTCCAAACCCACTGCGAAGTCATTTCTGTTGGTGATGACCTGAATTTTTGTGAAATGTTACTCTGAAAGATGACATGGAGGATCATTCTTTCATGTGGCAGGGTGACTGTGAAAGAGCTGAGGAAAAGGAGACCATTACTCTATTGAAAAGGGCCTTTTTAAACCCCAACCTCTCAATAGGTGGACATTAAAAAATGAGAACAATATTCTATTTTAAGATAACTGTTCTGTTCTCAAAAGCTCTTCTGTAGGACAAGAAAGAATATGACTAGTCACCTCTACAGTGAAACTAGAAATTCCACTAGCTAGTAAACAGGCAACTTTTCTTCTTTTGCACCACAATATATAATTTTTTCAGAATCATGAAGACCTGTTTAATGTTATTAATAGGAGTCTGTCTCATGAGTAACCTTCTTTGAAAACCAAAGCTTTTTGACCCTATAGGCACCTCAAGTGCAAAGCAGTAATAGATGGGTGTGGGAGACTTGTGGGAGCCAAGGCTGTAGAGCTGAGTGTTGTTAGAGGTGTGGTGGTGGTTTTTGCTGCTTGTTTGCTTTAAAGTACAGCTAACATCTTGCACTGCTCGCATATAAGGGGCTTTTTGTTTGCACCAAAGGAATATGAAGATGCTATTGTGACAACATGTTTGGAATAAATACGGGAAAAATATTTCTGCCTCCTTTGAGACTGAAGATTTAAGTGGTTTGTTAGAGCAAATGAGGCTGCTGGGATCTTGGAGCAAGATTTCAGCTGGTTCTGGGAAGCCACGTGTGTATGGCAGATGGTGGGGGTGCACTAGGTAGCCTCCTGCACACCCATGTGAGTCCAGGAATGGCAGGGGTGCCACTCCACCGGGACAGAACGAGAGGCTGGGAGAGTATTGCACGAGTAGTGCAATCTCTGAAATGGGCTGAGCTTTAAACATCTGTGTTGCATCAGCATCGTGGAGCCCTGGAGATAAAGCAAACTGCATCACACTGGGCTGGAACAATCGCACAGCCCCAGCAGTGGGCAGTGGCTGCAGGGGGTTTGAACTGTGCCAGCTGAAGCTCGGGGAAGTGTGAGGACTGGTAACGAGGACAGCAAGCGAAACGTCGGGGTTGCTGTCATTTTCAGTGCAAAATTCTAGCTGTACTAAAATCAGTGTCCAAAACCAAACCATCACCAGGACTTCACCCCGAATTTGCCTCCAAGACACTGTGCTTGCCCTATGAGCCGTGGGTCACTGGGATCTGCGGGGTGTGAACCTCCCCGAGCAAGGTGGTGGTGGCTGGATCCCACGCTGCAGCCCCTCAGCTGCTGTGCCTGCAGCACTGACTGACAGCCTGACTACTGCACACCCACGTACAGAGGCTGCACTATGCACATGGCAGAGTACAGAAAAAGGACCAAAGGAAATCTAGCAAAAAAATCTATTTTTCAGAAGGTGATGGGGGATACAAAGAGAAAGCAATTCTTAAGTGAAGAAAAAAAGAATGCAGCTGGGTAAGACAAAACATCCAAGTTTTCTCTCTATTCCAATTTTATTCTACTGCATAGACATCTGCCATGTATGGCTAAAATACCAGATTTTTCTTCTCTTAAGTAGTACTAAAAAGGAATAGAAAAGAGGAAAGGACACTGATGAACATCACATCAACACTTGGCAGCTAGCAAGTGATGGCATGAAAAGTACTTATGGCAATCCCTAAGCACGGTTATTTTAAATTTATTTAAAAGAAAATCCTGTTCAGAACATGAGTAAATTGTTGGCAGGAGCTCTATTATATTAATCTGTCTGTAAATCTAATGTTTGTAACTTGCTCTTCATGAATGGCTTGGAAGATTTGTTTGGATGAAAAACTATAGCTGTTGGTGGTCTTTGCAAGTAAGCTCAGCCTAACGGAGCTCTGTGAATATAAGGAGCTCTGTGACCTGTTGCTGTCTTCTTTAATTCTCTAGATCTCAAGTAAGAAAATACAAAGCAAGATATCAAGAATAAATACCCCTAGTATTTAAAACTGAATTAGATTTAAGATTATGCTATAATATGTTCTGCTGGGAGACTAGACAACACATTTATCTTATGACTTCCTACTGTTGTTTATCACTGATGTATTAGTAGGACAGGTAAACTATTCCACAAAATATTTGGTGCTTTTCTGCCTTTGTAGTTAGAACATTGTTTGGTGTTCAAATCTTTTTGGGGATGCAGGAGGGTGTTAACTGGGATGAAGTACACATCCAAACTGAACCGGTTATGGTGAAAAGATTTTTCTCAAAGATCTAATAACATAACATGGTAACTTTCTATTTGAATTTATTATGATCACTGAGATTATTTCAGGCATCATTCCAACTGCACTTACTTGCATCTGATGCCAGTTAAATGGCTTCAGAGAAAGATGTCTGACTTCCACTGTGGGAAGCTGGAGGTCCAAAAGGTTCCTTCTGCACCTGGTGTCAGTGACAGCCCAGCATCTGTCACGTGCCAGCTGTGTGTGCGACACCCCTGCAGCCCAGTCCTGTCTGTGTGTGTGTGAGTGGCACCCCTGCAGCCCAGTCCTGTCTGTGTGTGTGTGAGTGGCACCCCTGCAGCCCAGTCCTGTCCGTGTGTGTGACACCCCTGCAGCCCAGTCCTGTCTGTGTGTGTGAGTGGCACCCCTGCAGCCCAGTCCTGTCTGTGTGTGTGAGTGGCACCCCTGCAGCCCAGTCCTGTCTGTGTGTGTGTGAGTGGCACCCCTGCAGCCCAGTCCTGTCTTTGTGTGTGTGAGTGAGTGGCACCCCTGCAGCCCGCTCTGCTGCGGGCAGGGTGACACCACCGCTGACCCAAGGGTCGGACACCCAGAGGTGCGTGGCCGTGAGGTGACAGCGCGTCTCTGGGCCACGTGCTGCTCTGGTAGAGCGAACCTGCCTCCGTGTGTTTCACACAAGTTTGTTGTCCCCGTTTTTACCATGTATGCAGGATGGCCTTTGCCTACTGCACATCAACCATCGTTTGTTTCGTGTAAGACACAAGAACCTGAAGGTTTGGAAAGGGCAGGAGAGGTTTTATTTTTTTCCTTCTGTCTCATCCAAGAACTATGTGGGTTGAAGCAACCAGACAGCATGGTTCCTGGTGACAAGTTAAGACTCGAAAACCAAAGCCCAGCAGCCCGGAGGCTCTGCGTGCCCGCCGCGGAGGGGGCTCTTCCCTTCTGTACCTGCGCCAGGCGCGGTGGTCCTGGAGCGACCGCGGAATAGCCACGACCAAACCCCCGAAAACTTTGCGGCCTCTGGGGATAAAGCATCACCTGGCGCCAGCGCTGCGATTTAAGCAGCTGTCACGTCGCAGCCCTCGAGGGCAGCTCTCCCGCAGCCCGGGCAGCAGCGGAGCGGGTCACGTCCCCGAGAGCCGCCGGAGCGGCGGCCGGACCGGGGGCGGTGCTCGGCTCTGCCGGTGCCGAGGCAGCGGGGATGGCGCTGCCCTGTGCCCTCAGCCTCGCAGCGCCGCCCGGAGCTGCCTCGCAGCACGGGGCCCCGACAGCAGGGGACGGGAAGGGACCCGGTCCCTTCCGCGGCGCGGTCGCCCCGGACCCAGCGCCCGTCCGCCGCGCACCGGCGCTTACCTGCGGGCGAGACCAGCTCGCCCTCGCTGAGCTCCGCCGAGTCCGAGTCCATGCCGCAGGGGCCGGGGGGCGGCTCGGGGCCGCTCCCGAGGAAGCGCTGCCGGGCGCAAAAATACCGAAATGCCAGTCCTGTGCACTGCCATCGCATCTCCCGTCTGTCTTTCCCATCGCTTTTCTTGTGGACATCTCCCCTGAGCTTCAGTCGACCCGTCTCTTTCCACCGGCTCTGTCTCCTTAATGATAAGTGTCCTCAAAAATTAGGAGGCCAATGGGGAAGTGCCGGTTCTTGCTGGGTATTAGTGCCCAGAAGAATAATGAAGGCCTGAATTCTGTTGCTTCCCGATTGTGTTTTTCTGCGGGAGACAGTGCAATATCTGGAAAATGGCTATGTTATTAGATTGTTTTGAAATGAAAAACTTGTAAGTTAGATTCTACAGGCTTGGCTTCTGTCCTACAAGCTACTACAGTCATGAGCCATCCCTTAATTCAGAGGGTTGAGATCACTAGCTCAGCTCTTAGGTCAGGCAGATCTTTCCCTTTGCTTTTATTCGTTTCTAGTTTTTCTTGCTGTTATACACCAAAGGTAATTTGAATTCTAGCACCAAAGTCTCAGGCAAGTAGTAGCAAAAAGTACTTTTTTAACTGGGAACCAAATGCTGTCCTAAAACAGGCCTTGGAAATCTAATGGATCCATGAATATGTTGCATCCTAAAAGGGTGCCTTCAACACTTCCCTGCAGCATACTGCAATCTCCAGCCAGAGGCTTATGCCTGTCGCTGTAGACCACAGCTTTAGCCTGGACCTCTCTCCCCAAAAACCATATACCCTTGTTGCTGGGAAAAGCAATGTCTGGATGCTGCTTTCAGGCTGCATATAGCAAATTATCTATTGCATCAGATCAAGCTTGACACTCTTGACAAGTGTGAAGACTTTTTCTTAACATAGAGCATGAGATTTAAAAAAAAAAAGTCTTTCTTTTAACTCAAAGGGCTCTGTCAAATTCTTTCCAGTGATGGCTTATTCTGTGCAATGCTATAATACTAAAAATGAAGCCAGTTTGGCTTATGTTCTAAGGTTGCTTCCCTGCCTCCAAACCAGGAGCCTGAAGAGAGAAAAGACCTCAAACTTTCTGACCTTGGAATGCACACATTGCTATTGTCAGTTTAGACACAAAACCCTTCAACCTCTGGAGTGAAAAGCTAGTTCTCAAGTAATCTGGGACATTGCTGTCAAAACCTGAGCCCATACTGTTAAGACACTTATGGGTTTTATTCCATGAAAACAAATTCTGACTTTTGTTTGTATATGTTTTCATTAAATTTAAAATGACATTCCAAATACTGCTGAACATAATCTCATAAATTAGTATCATGTAAGGAAAAACATCTAAACCAAAGTGATTCTAGGATTCTGTTGTGAAAAGCCAATGCAAAATTTGACTGCAGAATATGTGGGAAATTTACCGTGGTGATATAAACAACGTAGCAACAGAAACAACGTAGCAACAGAAAAGTCCCAATATTAAGTTACAGAAATAATCCCAGATACCACACCAAGCATAGAATCTGAGAGCTGAAAGGATTTTAGTCTCTCTCATTCTCTTTTTGTTATTGTTTTTCTTGTTTGCATTTATGATTGTCAAAAGCAACCTAAGTCACCTCCCTAATAAAAGCACAGTTTAGTAGGAAGAGCAAGTTTGTATTTGAGCACAATTAATTAATTTTGTGGACTGTCTTCCATTGCTAGAAACTAATGATAATTTCTAACCTGGACAAATTCTGACTATTTAATAGCAATGGCTGTAATCAGATAAGCAAAGGAACACGGTGTTTTCTTGAAGGGATGTGCCCAGCAGAACCCTTCCATCTCCCTCAGTGGCAAAGGCAGCTGCTTCTACAGTGAATTTTGGGCCATGGTTGGGGTGACACGATGCAGCTGTGGATGCCTCTCCAAGGTGTGTTCTAGGCACTGCTCTTACCCTATTTTCTGTGTGGTTTTTTTTTTCTTTTCTGAGTATATAGCCTTCGCTGTAATTGGAATTAAATGTTAAGCTCTTGAATAGTCCTACTTTTCTGCTACTGATCATAATTCAGTTAGTTAAAGGAAAAGTTATTTTTCATGATCCTCTGGAAGACGGAAGTCTTAGCATGGAATACTTAAAAGGAAAACCCAAGCCCCACTTATTTTAATTCCTGTCAGGTATTTTTATTCCTGTAAAACCACACTAGTAAATATAATGATGGAAATGGTATAACTTAATCAATATTGTATTGTGTCATGCTTGTGATATAAACATTGGGTATTATTCTCATTGCTCTGCTGTAATTACTTGTTACTTGACAGTAAATTCTGCCTCAAGATTACTTTCCCTTTCTATTGCTGCTAACTGTAAAGCAGTTAGAAAAATTTTCAGCTGTTACAGAATGAGCATATTGTTTCATTTCAAAGCATATGGTTAGAATTCAGGGCTTTTTTCCTCCCAATGTTCTCTGCCCAGCACAGTCCCACACTTGGTTTAACATGTGACCTGGAAAATTCCATATGCTTAGAGCTCTGAACTTCATAGTTTCCACTCGTTACAATACTGGTGCAGAGAAAAGCACAAAAAGTTTATTAACAGCAAGATAGGGCCTTCTCTAGATGCCTGTTAAATGAAACTCTACATAGAGAAAGTTGGCATTTCATGATTTATTTTTTGCATTTGGTACAAATAGTGCAATGACATATTCATTGTTATAAATTGAATTTCTGTGACTGTAGCTCTGCAACCACTTCCTTTATTCCTTCCTAAAGATTGGGATGTTTAGAATCTGGAATGTTTTTTTTCAAAGGTCTGTTAATATATTTGTCTATAAATCTCTACCAATAGGATATAGCAGGGGAGCTGGTAACAGTGGAACTGCCCCATGTAATCCCAGTTTTATGATGCTACATCTCTGTGTGGCTTCTCCATTCACATTTCAGCTGCATCTGGTCTTGATCTTCATTCCATATGGAACTTAGCTGAAACCCTCCTTTGCCCACTCATTGTGTGAGTGTTGGAGATCTGCCTATGACAGCTTTTAGGACTCGTGTTTTTGCAGTGAGATCTATTGACAAACCACGCTTGCATGTTCATACAAATACAATTTCATTTTATTCTAAATGCTTAGGTAGCCCAGCCAGCATCTCATCCATGTCTTACATTTATCCTTACAGGCCTCCTGTGACATTAAGATAGTAGTATTTTTCTTTTTTAGGGGGAAATGAAGTACAGAGAAGCTGTGACTTTAAAGCAAAATGTGGGGCACACACTTTCACCTGAATCCCATGAGCTGTACCTGTGCTGTTCTGTTATCCATTTCTGCTAAATAAAGGCTGGTAAGCTGCCTCTGGTTTGCTACTCAAGCTTTCCTCCTCGAAACTGAGCCTTCAAACTTATAATAGAGAACAGTCTCTCTTTTCTTTCCATTGTTACATCGAACAGAACCCCCACTACCATCTTTGTGTTTTACTTGTCTACTTTACACTGTCCAGACAGGTGGGTAGGATTGTATCCTCATCTCAGTTCTAAATGTCAAAATGTACAGTTGTATTTTTTTCTCACAAATGATTTCTTTGTTTAAATTGGTCTACGCTAGGATGTAATGTTTCTAAACTTGGTGCCTGATATTTTGTGACACCATTTATTTTATTATCTTTCATACTTTCAAGTCTGGCCACTTATGAGATTCTCTGGCAGTCACACTCTAGCCCAACAGTACCAGGCACCATTGCTGCTGAATATATTGAACAGAGCAGCATCTCCCACAGGCTGACATACTCCTGAAATGTGCTTTGCAGATTTTAGATTTATTTTCTGATTTCTTTGTGGTGTATGTGTATATATATTTCATGAAGAAAACTGCCCTGCACCATTATAGCCAGAACATGAATAACTGGTGTCAGTAGATTCTCTGTCAACAATTTTGTCATGTTGGCAACTTAGACTCTTGCTGGTGTTTGGAAGCCAATCAGCATGCATTGCATAAATACATTTTGTGTGCACTGCTAGGAGATTTTCATTGCAATAATGCATCAATTGTAATGTGCACGCAGCCTGATTTGATTTAGAGTTCAAATGATGAAAAAGATGTCTGTGTTACTTGAATTCTTCCTCATGGGCCAGTAGATATTCAAAGATTGAGATTTTTGTAACACATGATGTAGGCAATGCTTGTACATCCTGTGTTGAGGGGATAAATATGGAAGAGTTCAGTATTTTCTGTTCCCTCCCTTTTAAGTAACTGTAAGAGGTGGAGAGCATCAGTTCTGAATACCCACCATATTTTTAGCCATTGGTCTTGCTGAATTATGTTCTGCCTTTGGTGCTGACTTCTTTAAGAAGAGCTGAGGAAGCAGTCGGGGACTGAGGCTGCAGCCTGGTATTGCTGTGAACCTATGCTGTGATGTTTGGAATACCAGATTTAAAGACTGAGGCTGAGTTTCAGTCCTATCACCTCAATGCCTTGTAAGCTGCTCTCAGGAGACTTTAATTCCAAGTGAACTAAAGTGGAAAAGCAAAGTAGTAACTTGTCCCATTTCCTCTTAGCTTGTAGAAACAAAATTCTCATGGGAAGTGAACAGCAAAAATGGTCATGTGCACTTCTGGCCATGAGGATGTTGTTACTTTTCTGTTCAGCTTTGGTAGGATTTTGCCTGTAGAGTAAGGCTCTCTGTGTTAAACTTTAGGTTGGATTGCCTGGGCATTTCATTGTTTTCTACTACTTTAGTGATATTGGGTTTTATTTTCTTACAGATACTTGACCATTCCTTTGTGTGAGAAGGTGATTTCTCCTGTGCTTAGAAAGATATAACTATAATTTATAGATGCAATTACCTGTATTGGCAAACTCTTGAATTCATAAACTTGTGTTCTAAATGACTAAAGAAATGAAAGCTACTTTCCAAATTGAAAAAGCACCTGTTAATTCAGTTGGTGGGAAGTTTCTTTTGAGGAATTTCTTCATAGAAATATTGTTGCTTAAACCATAAACATTTTTTTATTATTATTTTTTATGAGGAGGAATTTAAGCATTATAAGTAACTATCAGGGCTTTAAAATAATTTTACTTGCTATCTTAAATTTCATTACAGATGGGATACTAATAATAGTAAAGGCTAAAACTGATTAGCTGAAATAAATTTTTGCTTTCTCTGTTCTGGTGGTGGGGAAATAGATTTTAAAGAATTTTTCTCAAGGGAATCACTGTGAAATACAGGATAAACCAGGGGATTTTCTTCTGTATTGTTCCTATTCTGATGCTAAGGAAAGCAAGGGAACAGCTGCCAGTCTAAACCTTTTTCTTATCTGCCACTTTCTTTGGGAATAATTTTTAATTCTTGTGGTGGTTGCTGAAGTTATTTTAAAGTATGTCACATTCCTTACTTTTCATGTTATCGGTTTATGCCCTTTAATACAGGGGTTAATTACCCTATGGCTACTTTTAGCATCTGACCTTGCCTAATATGCAAATTAAAAACACAATGAAGCCAGCAGTGCCTTTTACCGAGCTGCGTTTCAGGATGCTTTGCGGCAGGTTTATTCTCTTAGCCTGGAAGATGGGTCATCCTTGTTTTCATCTCTGATTTCAAATTGTGTGTAGGAGGATTCCACAACTTCACCATACTCAGAGAAAGCAGAGAAAATTTGTTGCTAGGAAACCATGGGGGACCTATACTGTACTGTCTTTCCAGAACGTTTATAGGTAGCATCAGTTATTTAATTAACTTCTCTAATCCTGTTCTTTATGCTAGCATACACTTTTTTTACAGTCATGGTGTTTTTTACATGCTTCTGTATCCTAGAAAATGCATTCTCACTGTGGTTATTTCTGTATAGCTTTATTCTTCAACACATAAAACCCAACTTCCCTAGCATTTCAAATTAGGTTGTGTTTGGACAGCTGTTATTTATTCACATAATAATGATGCCTATGCATCCTGATTTATTAGAGCAAGTAGGTCACACTTTCCCACAGAAGACAAATGCTGAGATCCACAGAGTTGCACATCTTGTGTAGAACTTTAATAAATTGGATATTACCGGGAAAAGTGTTAAAACATTCAGTGTTTTGCAGCTGACTGGGTCTGGATGCTTCTTTACATTTGGTGTTGTGACTCTAACTTTACAGCCATGAGAGGTACTTGCACATTGGCAAGATGATAGAATCCATGATGTGGATTTCAGCTCAGGAGTGGGACAGCTGTGACTGGAGGGGTGATGCAGCAGCTGAGATTGGTCTTGGGGTAGAGTTTCTGCTAAGAAGTGTAGCACCCTTTGAACTAAAGGGAATCATGATCTCTAAGAGGCAATCAGAGAGGCAGGAATCAATATTTTGTGGAGCAATTCACTAACATCCACAAATGGATGAGAATGCTCAAATGGCAGAATGTTAATATGCTCATTTGTGGTTTCTGTAGAGCTTGATGTGATTTTTGGAACAGCATGGAAGCATCATCTTCATCTGACTGTGTGGGCATTACTTCATGACCATCTCTAATAGCATGGCAAAAAACACTCTGCTGCCCACCTATCTATAAATAACTAAATATCATCAACCCAGGAATAAAATTGCATTTTATGGGTAGTCTTGGGAACAACATAGGCAATTAGATTACATGTAGTCCTACAACAGTCCCACTAAAGGGAATGAAATTACTTAGATACTTGCTGTCCAGGCCACTTTCAGGTGAATTATTTCTCTTGCACATATGGAGGGCCTCAGAGTACCCATAAATACAATATATGAAGGACTTGAATTCAACTTGGACAATGCAAATTTGACTTTAGATAAGATCTAGAGATTTTATTGTTTCTAACTAAATTTTTTGGGTTGTAGCTCTTGGGTCCTTTTTGCAGCTAAGACAGAAGACCATCTTCTTTTAATATTGCTGGGATCGGTACTGCGGGATGTGTCTGCCTAATAATATCTACTCAACAATTTTATATGAATTCTACCTATTCCTAGTATCAAATCACAGAATCATTAAGGTTGGAAAAGACCTCCAAGATGGAGTCCAACCTTAGGTTAAACACCCCCTTACAACAAAACCTTAGCACTCAAGTGCCATGTCCAGCTGTTTCCCTGCTGCTACAACTGTGTGAGGGATCATGCTTACTCTTTGTGCTCCTTCAGGAAAAATAAATGCTAATCTGAAGGAAGGAAAAAATGCCTTGAATTTCTGACTTTCATCACTGCTCCATGTCAAGGACCTAGAATAGAGAGTGGGAGTTTGGGACAGAGCCGCTGTGGAGAGACTTAACATGGAAATGCTTGAAGTCTCAGATTGTTTTCACTGCATGATGGACTCCCTTTTCTCTTCCAGTGCTTTATTTGTCAAAGATGTGCAGAGAAAAGTAGCTGGAGAAAACGAGATTATGAAATGCATGATGCAGTAGTGCTGCATTTAACTGGTGTAATGTGTATGACTGCAAATCAGGCTGTGAAAGTGCTTGGGATCACAGGATAGTCCAGGCATCTCTGGACATTAACCAGTCAATCCTCAGAGAATACACCACCAGTCTGCAGGGCATCTTCCCTCCTGCTGTGTTATGCACCTGTAAAATACATATAAGAATTAAAGAATTAAACCAAAAACTGTAGGTAGGAGAGAATCAGATTCATTACCTGAAAGCAGTTTAGGTTATCAAAAATGATAACCCAGACATTCCTGTAACAACCGTTTCTGCCAAGGCTTTTTTCATATTAAAATTGCAATGTCTGATGTATTTGAAAAGAATGCCAAGTAAAGATTGAGTCATGAAGGAGGCCAAGCATTTCCCATTTTCAGATAAGCAGGTGGAAGTGGAGGCTCAGCATCTCCCAGGAAGCACTGAGCACCACAAAGGATTGGGGAATGACAGGGAAATTGGGTGCTGGTGTGAAGGGTGCTGGAGTGGGATGATCAGATGAGCAGCACGTGGTGCAAAACCTGAGGAGGAGACAGCACTAGGTGTTTTGGAATGTGAGAATCCAAACCCTCCCTGTGCAAGGCTGAGAGGCCTGGCTCCTTCCTGAGAGCCCAAGTGAAGGAACAGATTTGTGATGCTGTCCATGGGTGGGTTGTGTAACACCACTCAGCTCCCCACCAGCAGTTCCAGGGAGTAGCTGAGTCACTGCAGACACTCATTATGAGAGCACAGGCCCAAGGGCAGATCAGTGGCTGCAGCAGGTGCAGGAATAAGAGTCTGAAGAAGCACAGAAAGTCATCCCAAAGTCAGCGAACTGAAATGGTGCAGGAGATCATCAGGGTACTGAGGAAGGTGTGCTCCTTCCTTAGACTAAAGAAAGTTTCCCACCATTTTGAGAGACAATGAACCTCATAAGTGACAAGAAATCATGCCCAGCAAACACCAGTCTAACTAAATGAGACCACGTTTCTTTACATTCTTTAGCACTTTCTGAAAATTCTAAACAGAACTTTCAGAGCCTTATTAGAGCTCACCAGGTGCCATGAAATTATAAGTCTACTGAGAATTTAGAGAGAAGGATCTAAAGTAGTAGCTGATACCATTCTGTTGATAAATGTCTTGCCTGGGGTAAAACTGAACCTGGCTACTCATGATTTTACTGAAGGATAACATTCTTTGTTCTAATGAGTTCTAGGGATTTAAGTGGTCTGATAAGCACAGTTTAGCACAGAAGGAGACAAGGACCCTGTGCTGTTGCTGTCATCTCAAAGCATCGTAAAATAGGAATGAAGACTGAGTCAAATATCCACAGCTGGGGTACAGTTGCAGGTGAATTTTGATGTGAAGTACTGGACCTGTTAGGAGAGGAAGCCCTTAGTTAACTGATTATGTAACTTGTAAATTTTTTTTTAAGTTATGCATGGATTTAAGAGGTAGAAATGAGAATAAATACATGTAGTACAGGGATATCTACAATTATCACTACAAAGTATCCAGTATCACACTGACTGCTAGCCAAACCTACTTTGGGATAACTGCCTCAGTTTCAGAAATGGACTTTAGTTGTTTAAAGTGAGATGCTGTTGGTATTTAAAAATACTATATGAAAAGGCAATCTTACACAGCACTGGACAAAACATGTATGGGTTGGATTTAAGCAGTCCATTTTTTGTATCTCTCTAATGTGCTAAGATAAAATGGATCCTGAAATACCTTGTGTTATGAATCATCTGATATTAAGATGTGCCAGTGTTCATAAACAATGCTGTTCATCTTCAGTGTGTGCATGTGTAAGAGGTGTAGGTGGAAGCTGAAGTTTTAGTTGTGATGACTCAGCCTTTATTCACTGTTTCTCTTATTTCTGATTTGTGAAGAAATGCACTTCTTTCCTGTGCACTTAGATGGGTGAAGGTTCAAGGGCTCAGTGAGGAATGTAATATGTTCATTTCCTGGAACAATCCTGAGATTTTTATGTCTCAGATATTTGACTGTTAAAAATTCAATCTCCCGTCTCAGGCAGAGATCTGCATTTTTGGCCCTCATTCCTTCCCTCCTTTTCCTTGTGATCCACTTGAGTTAATGGAGAAATTTCACCTACCCTCTTCTCTGTTGGATTCTATATGTTGCTGCTAAAGTAGTTTCGTGGGTAAAGATTTAGAAGAGAAATATGCCTGTTACGAATTTCATATCCTCAAAGTAATCATTCTCATTTTGTTATCTTGCCGGACTATTTAATAAGCAGTGATCAACGAGAATACAATGAAGGATGTTTATGCAAAAATTAGGGAAAGAAAGTTTTGGTGGTGATATAGGTCTTGGTTGGTGAAGATGTGAAATAGTCTGTTCAACTTTCCACCCTGCTAAGGTTTTCTTGTTTGTTTTGTTTTTAAATGAGAATTTGTGTCATTATAAGTATTATATTCTGCATATTATGCAAATTGTATATAATCTGCGTAATCCATCAGGTGATGCAGTCTCCTTGAACGAAGCGTGGAAAGGGTGCCTTGTGCCGTAGCAGGGCTAGGTTCGGAGCGCTTCGGTCTCAGCGCCTCGGGAGCCGCTCGCACGCAGGGCAGCCGGCGGATGGAGGGCTGGGCCGGCTGCTCCAAACCCCTCGCGCCTGCCTCTGCCTGCCAGGACACTCTGACTGCAAAAAAGCTGTTGCACTTTCGATGCTTCGTGTTTCTTACAAAGCAAGAGCCTGTGCTTCAAAAGATGGACCCTGTTACAATTATTTAAGCTATCTTTTCTTCACAGATTTGCTCAATTTATGACTTTTAAACCCTTGTGGATGGTGATGGCATGTAGAAATCAGGTGATTGTTATAAAGCCAGGACATAAATACATGTATGAGGAAGTGGGGGTGGTGTGGGGTTGAATGCATTTTTTTTAGCATCATGAAAACTCAAGGATCCATAATAGAAATAGGCCTTCCAGTCTCAGTACATCGTGGTGATGTGTTAATAATGGCTTATGAGGCTACCAAAAGCATGGCATAAGGATAACTTAGGAGCATTATAAAGACATAAATAAACATGGTAGTTGTAGTTCTCCTATGATTGTTCAGTGCAGACATTGTTCTGGAACTTCTCAAAAACCTTGTTGCATCTGGTCAAATGGATGCAATATTGTTGATACAATAATTCCTTCATTTAGGGCAGGTTCAGCCTGAGACTTATACCTTTATTTTGTTACCTGCCTACTCCTTGGATGGCTAAAGCCATTTCAGTAGAAAACCTGATGGAAGCTGCGGCAGCCTAGGGAGTCACAAGAGCAGAAAGGAGAGGCAGTTGTGCCAGGGGGTGTTGGTATGGTATCACATATTCTCTGCCAAGTTCTACTTGGTTCTGATCCCCTGCACTTCAGGGAATAGGGACACCAGCAACAGAAGCAAGCTGTTTGTGATCCCCCCAAGTTTTCCCCCTGTCTGTTCCACAATGGGTTTACTGGACCATCTCCCTCTGTTTCTTTTTAGCTGGCCAGCCAACACAGCATGACTTTTCCCCGGCTGCCTACCATCTGCCTGTAGACTCTCTTCTCCTTTTGTTTCTCTTTAAAAGCTCACTCCTGTGAGGCACTGGGAGTCTGCCATGAAATCCTAAACGGTCGTGTTTCCTGCTGATGTTTAGGAAAAATCATTGCTGGCCATCAGTTAAGAAAGTTTATCGTCTCCAGAGGAAGGATAGAGACTTGTAGAGCCAGCAATGGCAGCTCTGCTTGAGCTGTGTCTCTCATAGCCTTGTAATGATGTCCTAATGAATATTTATCATTATTTGTGATACTCTATTTTCAGCAGTTGTGTATTACAGCAACAGCTGACAAAATGTTCGTTTTGGTTTGTAATGAAATTGTCTCTGTTTTAGCTGCTTATTATGGTGGAGATGTCACTCCCCTACCATTGTGTCTGCCATTATAACCCAACTGGATTATTGGCAGGCTGGCAAGGTTAAAGGCATATCTATCTGAGAAGTTTCTTGTTAGGATGAGGTCCTCTGAGTGGAAATGTTAACTCTTTGCACTGTGTATTTATCTAGTAGTAGTGGGTTTTTTGCTTTTCTTTAGCGTAAAAGAAGTCTTCCAAAACTTCCCAAGCTTTTAAGAGGCAACCACTAAAATTAAACTCCTTCAGTAAGAAGCAATACAGGAAGTGTTCACTGATAAAGTAAATTAAATTGAGTTAGACTCTTACCAATTTGGTCAGTTGAAGTTGTCAATATTGAAAGTATTACAGTAAGGAATGCTTGCTGGATGTCTGCCACAAGTATGCTGTTTTGCAAAGTGTAATTAGGTAGTGATTTATTTTGAACAATAACCAAGCCCTTGGCTCATGTGTCAGGCACTGTACATCCTTTCCTGTATCCTTATTATTAGGCCAACACAGAAATCCTGAGACTGATTCCTGTAACATGATCAAGGCATATGGATGGGTTTTTTGTGCACATGTTCTTTCTTTCCGCAAGCTGACACAGGAGCTGGTATCAGAGTAATCCAAAGAAAGCTGGTTTGGAAGCCAGGACCTTTATTCTCTTTCCTACCCAAGTCCATTGACCTGATGGTCCAAGTGATGCATTAATAATAAATCCTGAACCCATTTAAAGTGGCGCACAGCCTTGGGTTAAAGCTACTATACAATTATTCCAAATCTCACCAGTGAAAATAATTTATAATTTTACAAATATATTTAGGAATTTGGCTCAAATGTTCCAAGAGTTTTTTGATTTTCCCAGATTTAAGTCTTAGAAAAACCCATCTTTTGGACAGCTTTTCACACTGTCCTTTTTTCAGCTATGAAACCT
This sequence comes from Tichodroma muraria, assembly GCA_013390105.1. Taxonomy (NCBI): domain Eukaryota; kingdom Metazoa; phylum Chordata; class Aves; order Passeriformes; family Sittidae; genus Tichodroma; species Tichodroma muraria. The sequence goes on from WAAG01041972.1 coordinate 35,330, forward strand.
ACATGGAAATGCTTATTAGGCTGAAGACAAACTTTTGCCAACAGAGAGAACAGCTTTAAATAAACAGTATTTTGGGATTCCTGTTTCCCGTTTCTCAAATAATGCTGCAGTCCTGAGGGTGCTTGGTTTAGGCAAATGGCTTTTTTTGATATAAAGTAACTTTATTAAAAATTGACATCCAGCTCTAACTTAATGCTGTATGATGGATTAAACCATAAAGTTGTCTTTGCACTGCTAATTTTGAAGATTCAGACAAATTTGGTCTTAGTCTTAATTACATAAACTGAAGTTCATTTATGTTGGAGTGGAAAAGGAATCTGGATGATTGATTCTCCCTTTGGAAAATCTGCCTTCCACTAAAAACTGTTAACAAATGGGTCTGATTTCGCTGTAGAAAAGTGTACTGTGATTGGGTTTTCACTCTTAAAAAGAAACTGGAGTGACTTGGGGCTGCATTGTTCACAAATTCCAAGGACTTAGCAGTAGAAAATATCTCTTCTTTGTACGGTATAGCACAGACCATTAAGTAATAAGTTTGTCATGCAGTACATATCACACCACATCTGGTTTCTCCTTACATCCTCAACTTGGAAATGGATGTTCAGCTGTTGCCATAATGAGAGAGCAGTGCTGGCATTTTAATTTTCAGAAAGCACATTCTACAGTTCTTAAGTTAAAGCAGGAACATCCTTTCAAAATTGTTGTCCAAGTTCTTGTAACACAGTGTAGAAAGTGTTAATAATATACCACATCACACAAGAACAGATGTCCCATGGCAAAGTTGAAATAAAATTGGAAGAAATTAACATTCAGTTTTATAATGCACAGCAATGGGAACTTAGTTCTGCAAATGGGGGCTCAAGCTTGGATGCTTACAACCCCTCCCCTTCATTATTGAACAAAGAGGAAAATAGGAACACATTAAAAATAGAAACTGATAAAAGAAGCTCAGTCAATGCATTCATTTTTATCCTGTAGCAGAATTTCATCTGCTGATCTGTTTTCTTTGCATAATTACCAATTAACTGAGCTCACCTTTAATCTCTGAAGCGTAACTCTTAATTGCATAAATTCTGTCTGTGGAAGGCATGCAACTTTATCCCAGTTCTGGAATATTGCTACTTGGTTCTTTTCCTGGACCATCATGTCATGAAATTTTTACCCATATGAAGCTGTTTGAATTCAACAAACTTCAAAATTTAAGATGTTTAGCTAAATGATTTTAGGTTTGACTTTGAAGTCTAAAGTGGAGACAGAGAAATACTTTGAATAAACTTCACAGTATCCAGTTTCTGAGAAATTGTATGTGAATGTTACATATGGTAACTTTGTAAATTTACAAGTTTTTTGTCTTCCTCACAGTTCAGAAATCTGTATATATATTTAATAGCCTTATCTCGTCTTCCTAATTCAATGTTGAACTCAGGTCAGCAACTTCTCAGGACAATGCCTAAGAAGATGCCACAATCAGCTCTTTTTTATGTGGAGATCTTTGATAAATATTTTCGTGGTTTTGTTTTGTGGTTTTATTTTGTTTTGTGTTTTTAATACTGTATATTATTCTGAAGAGAGGATGACCACCTACAGGTGGGGACTGCCTGAAATGCAAGAGAACTTCCTCACACAGGTTATTATTTAATCACATGAATGAACCAAATATATATTGCTGAATGATTCCCAACTCAGCAAGCATTTGCTTCCCAATAAGGACTGACAGTTAAATTACTATTTTTGGCTTCTTTATCAGAATGGTTGTTGAATATTCCTTTTTAAAACTTAAAGAGGCAAGGAAGGGTGATTAGTAAACATATTTACCTTTGTCAGTCCAGGATATCAGAATTTTTTATTTCGATTCACAGTTTATGAATTGTCTGACTGCGTTGGTCTGAGAAGCTTTTTCCCTAGGCTGGCAGATGGGAAGGTGCTGTGGTAACTGACCGGTAAAGCATTAGGGTTATTCACAATGGAAATACAGTTTTTACTCACTTTTGTTTTTTAAAATATGTTTTAGAAAGATTTTTGTCTTTTAACAAGGTTTTTTAGAGTTTTACCCTGCAGTGTCTCAAAAATTTATTATTTTTGTGAATGCCAAGAATTAGCTATTGTTTGTTTTCATACAGAAAGCAATAGATCAATTTAATCAATCAATTTAATTCTATGCCTCTGTTTTTCCATTTCTGATAAAACTCAATTATCAAAAGATGCAGTACTCTTTTACAGCAGTTGTATTAATTAGACTTTCTCCAGCATGTAATCATCCTGAGTACTTCAGTGCTTTCAGTTTGACAATTCACTACAGTCATGCAGAAATTGTCGAGCTATGTCAGCATCATTTTGCATGTTTTGCATCATCACAAGGAAGTTTCAAATTTTACCTTTTCAGCACTTTAACAAATTTCCCTGGAAAAAAATATTCCCCATTATTGAACCTCTTTGTCTGCAGGGCAAAATAATTCAATATCACAGAAATACATGGACAGGTGATAGAGAGAAACTCTTGCTGGCTCTTTATGTGTTTCAGCAAGATTTTAGGTAGTTTAATCAATCAGTTTTGTGTATTTAACTGGTCTTGTCAACCAGTTTGTATAGAATTTTACATCTAGTTTGAGCAAACCACACCTGAGATTTTTGTGAAATATAATGTACCTCACATGCTGCTGTGGTGAGACAAATGTCTGAGATTTGATGTGAGACAGAAGATTTTTGAGCTGCCAAACAGCAGCTTTGTTGAAAAGCAGGAGGAAGGAGTAGTTTGTGAAAACTCATGAAGAGATAGACCAGAAACAGGCAGTCAGAAGGGTTTTGGTGGTTTCTTTTGGGTTTTTTCCTGACATCATTTCAATAGGACTAATAAAAGCTCTCTTTGCTTTGATAAAATAACCTTTCCCAATTGCTGTGATGATACAGCGTGTGTGCCAGATGACTTTGGCATCTGTACAACATGCCCCATATAATACCTAAGTATAAGAACTGAAATGTCTGAGCAGCAAAAGGGAGAACTTGGATAAGAGGAGAGACAGAACACTCCATGAGATTTCCTAGTGCTGTTGAAAGCCAGGCATTGTCTGCCTGACCTGAACAGAGCTAAATAATACATCATGTTATATACATCATGTTAATACCTCATTAGCTAGAGACCCTTGAGTTTCTGTGTGTTATGTATTAAATAGGAGAAGGTCCTGGTTTCTGAGATTGGAGGTAGGGAAGCCAGAGAACCTCATGCTTTCATGTAGAAAGATAAGGACACTCCTATAAGGCTTTTTCATAGCAAAAAATGTAAGCCACTACTTGGTTCCATCACAGTGGAGGGCTGAATCAATCTCATTTGATTAAGGCAGCATTTCTGCTTTGTTTTTTACTATTGACAGGTATGATGAAGGTGCTAAAATTTCAGAATAAAACCATACTCTTTCCAAAGCATTTTATTAAAGCTTGATTGAGATTGGGCTGGCTTGAGGGAGTGTGTGTGCTGTGTGTCCTAGGGGTGCAGGGAGCAATGCACAACCATGTAATTACTCCTGATAAAGGCTACCTCAGAGAAGTCAACAGCCAGAGAGGAGATGGAAGCTGGAGTGCTGGCTGTCAAAACTAACAGATGAGCAGCAGCAAAGCTCCTGGAGCGAGCTGTGCTGCTATCTGCTCCTGCAAGCAGCGTGGCAGCCGTAGGGGAACCTTGCTCAGCCTTTAGAAGCAGCATTTGGCAGTGCAGCAAATGTCTGCAATGTGAGATGATGTTTCTCCACTCGTCCTCCACCTTGTCACTCATTCCTCTTATTTTTATAAAACATACAGAGCTTGAGCTGAAGTTTGCAAAAGGGAAATCTTGTGCCTTCAGTGGGCTGTGTGAAACCCCTGTTGTGATTTCCCTTTTTTTCCCAGTCTTGGTCTCAAATCTTCATCTTCCACTCAGACCTCTGTGTCAGGGTTGGATTCTTCCAAGGAAGAATCTTCCTGAGGAAGATTCTTCAGCAAGAAACTTCCTGAGGAAGTTTTTTTGTCATAACCACTATCAACACTGATTTAGGATGAAATTATTGAACTTAACATAACCAGCAATACTAGACACTTTGCACCAAAAGAGAAATGGAGATTCATTTGACTTTTCTTCCTTACAGGCTGAAAAAGGATCCTACATGTGTTTTCTTGTGCATTGTGTCGGTGTTAAATATTGTCAACTAATGTTAGTTTTTCTCTTAGAAAATGAATGTCCCTTTTTTCACTTCAGAATCCATCCTAACGCATAACTCAAAGTATGTTCTCATGGTGGTTAGATTTATGGGTTTGAGTTTGTATAGCTGTATTTACAACAATAAATCTTGTCTCATGCATGCTGCACAGAAAGGGAAAAAACCCCAGACAAATCACCAAACGGTCAAAAAACCTGAGGTGCAGCATGCATTATTACCCCACTTGAGAAATGCAAAATCCATCTTGTTCTGTTTTCTTTCTGTACCCTCTCACATACTATCCAACAAAACATTTTAGACTTTGTATTAAACGTTTTTACCTGCTTTGAGATTTCTGTATCATCCTGGCTTGTATTTCGATTAGATTTTTAAGGAAGAGTAAAAACCTGGATTTTGAGTGTGGTGGGGGTTTTGATTTTGTTTTGTTTGCTTGAATACTCTTTTAAAATGCTGTTGGCAACCTTTGTTGTTTGTACAACTCTAGATATCAGGTCAAAATTTTAAAGTTAGAAAACTGATGAATACAACACATAATAATTATTATTAAATACTTGAATTAAAGATTAGAGGTTTGCATGAGTAAGGCCTCCTTTAGTTCAGGTACAGTTATAGTTTCTTCAGTATCTTTTGAAGGCTGAAAACTGTAGAATTAGAGGAAATGCAGAGAGAGTTGCATTTGACTTGAATTCTAGGCATAAAAATATCAAAAAAGCACTTCACGGGTGTGAAGGAGAGGTCTGTAGGATGATGTACTTCTCTCTCATGGAGATGGTGAGAAAATATTGCAGCAGGGTTGACTGAGAACAAAAGGCTTTCTTGTTGCAAAGGAGTAAATGTACCATATCCTTAATAAAGGTACTGACAAAATCTCTTTTGGTTAAAATGGGAGGAGGATAAAGCCTGCTTAGGCTTTCATATTGCCTTTTACTTTTTTTAGAATTAGATGCAGCCAAGATGTCTTAGATAATCAGCCTTATGTGAGGCAAAAATATTGCCTCTATTAATATGTGTTCTAGGACCTTTTGCTTTCTTTACTGGTGTTTTTATGCAAAATAGAATGGGATTTTTTTTAAAAAAAAAAAAAGGTTTTGTTGGGTGTCCTGACCCATGATGAGGTTTTGCCAATGGATAAATTTGAAGTGTTCAACTTTTTATATACATGCATGTACTTGATATAATCACCCCCATGACAATCAGTCCTTTGGCATTCTTCAATAACAGCCTAACAGAATGGTTGTGATGGACAACTCTGTTGCTTATCAGTTGTTTATCTTGTATACAAGCGTCAATTTAATAAAGAATAATTTTTTCTGTGAGTCATTGCTCTAGGCCCAAAAATGATATGCCCACTTGGCAAAAACATATTGCTATTAACGTATGACACCTGAAAAATAATTTAAGCCAGTTTTCAATGAATGTTTCATTCTTGTTGTTTGTCTTCAAAAGACATTTAATTCTAAGGAGATACTGGAGGCAACTTATTCCCTAATTAATTTTAAAAAGTCTTGATGTAGCTTCTTTTGTATATTTAATTTTGAAAGCACAATAGACTTGACTTTACAGTCTAGATTTATTAACTGATTCTTTTACTCCTGAGAGATAATTGAACTGAAAATTGTTTGGCAAGTGTATCGTCTAAGCATGACTCTTGATGTCTGTATTTAATCCACGTGGTGCTCTGTCATCTTCTAAGGGATAATATCAGAGTTCAAGTGTTCATCCAGTTTGATCTCAATAGAAGCAATTTCTTTTGCTCAAGAAGTTGGGTGGTTTAGATCCAGTCATCCTATTTCAGTCTTTGTGGTTTGTGGTTTACAAAGGCATTTCTCTCCCTGATACACGATTCCCCAAGAGCTGGGAGGAACACAAAAGGGTTCTGTTTGGTGAATAGGAATAGAGTTTTGTGCAACCAGGGTTAGGAGAGTCCAGTTTATATCTTGAACTTACTTTTGTTTAATGAGCTGTGAGCACAAAATTTATGTCTTTGTAAGAAAGTTCCATCTCATAAATTAGGAGTGTGGAGTTATTTCCTCAGATACAGTATTTCTATATTGCTGCATGTTTTGGTAAACTGATGGGATTGAAAAGAATTTTAAAATTTTCTTTCCTTCCTCTTTTTATTACATTAAGTACAAAAAGTTTTGGGGTGAGAGCACACAAAAAGAATGCACTGTTGTATAATCCTTATTTTTGAGTAAATGAGATTAGCAATGTACAGGTTGTTCTTTGATTTCTGCATGTATCCATGCATGTAGTAGGTGAAACAATCCTTGTTCCTCCATTTCCATACTAGGTTACACTCAAAAGACGTGATGCATAAGATGCCTTTTAATAACCCAGCAGAATCATCATTAGCAAGGGGAGGGCAATTATTTCTCTTCATTAAACTTCTCAGTGCCTATTTTAAAGTAATCAGGAGAACATATGCTTTACAGTTTTGCATAGTTAATGCATATCCCTTTCTGTGTATTCTGTAACACCAAACCCCAGAATTATACTGAAGGGTTAGAAAATACTTGTGGTCGGATGGTAATTTTAGAAATGGCTCTCAAGAGGTGTTAATGAAATCTTTGGTTTTCCTAAATATGTGTTTTAACTTTTATACAGAAATTAATACAGATGTCTGGGTTCTATGAGAACCTGTGAGCATTTGTTACTGAAAGCAACCTGAAGTTAAATCTCCAAGAGTTGAAAAGTTTTCTGTTTTTTTTCTATCCACTGGAAATGGATTTGAAGGCAATATCAGATGTGGGTGCTTTTTTTCTCCAAGGCAATTCAGAATCTGAACATGTTTTGCATGTGCAAAATCAGATCGTGGCACAAAATGCAAGCTTATTTCAGAATTAATTTGCTTTAATTTTAATTTAATTAATTCAGAATTAATTTTTCAGAATATTTCAGAATTAAAATGCTATTTAAATAATAGTGACAAAGCTCTGAAGATGAGGTAAACTGTACAGTATCTCAGAGGTCAGGCTGAAGGAAGACAGTCTAGGATTTATGCTGTACATGGGTACAGCTGTTTATTGCTAATGAATTAGAAGAACATGGGGTCTTTGGTATTAATTTTAAAATATGTTTAAGATTAATTTTTCCTTGCTTTCAGGAGCAATCATAACACACTTCTAAATCCCACTGACTTTACATGACATTTCATTAGACTTGCTCAGAATACTGAAATGAACCCCTGTAAACCACACATTGTAAGTTCTTTAAAGGCTTGGTGAATAAATGTCAACTTCAGTTTATTTTTTAACTTTTCAAACTGTGGACCAATATATAAATAGTCATTGGATTTGCAACGGCTCCACTCCAGTAATATTCATTAAGGTTTTTACTGTTCCAAGTCTGGTCTGTGGTACTTTGTTTGAAAGACTATGGTGTCACTGAAACCCCATGCTAATTAATCAGCCTCTTCAGAAGCCAAANTGAATTCTCGGAGGAGATTTGGGAATTTAATAATTTAATCATAAAAAAATCAATGTGGAAACAGATACATGCTTAAACAGAAATTCGTAAGTATTTCAAAATTTAATTAGGTCCACTATTGTGTTTGTATCTACTCAAAAAATTTATGATCCATAACTTGGAAAATTTAAAGGACATGGCAAAACTGAGTTTTCAATGGTTTATAAATTTGGACGCTATTCCTGCATGTCAATACTGCACACTGCATTGTTGCCCCTGTTTCAGGAAATGTGCTGGGTTGTTGCTTGGTACAGCCGTGAATTTGTGGGTTTTTTGTCTTTTTTTTTTAACAAATGCATGTATTTGGATACTCCTTTTGGCAGTATTAGGAAACTTCCGAGCTTAGGCTGACTGAAGCTTGAGCTCTTCCACAGGGCTTTTTGAGCAGTGTCCAAAGAGAACAGTGAGAGCCCAGGAGGGAATGCTCACTAGGGAGTGCAACTTTTTTGTGTCATCTGCAAAAACTTCCTCGTCCTGTGAATCACAAACCTCACCACCTTGTGCCAGTGGTTTTGTACTACAGTGCTGCACAAAAACCTTTAACCTTCCAGGATGCAGTTCTCCAAAAGAATTTATCCTTTGTGGAGTTGTCACAGTTTCCATGGCATTTTCAGAACCGATTAGTGGCAAGAGACTAATTTAAGGGAATTCCAGCAGACTTTTGTATTTTCCAGGTGACGTGCTATTGTGACAGAGCTGGAGTGCGTAGCAGGGACTGAAAATGGGGAGCTGTCATTCTTTCACATCACTTTAAGTAGCTGTTAAAAAACCAGCCAGCCAAAATTTGAGGTTCTTGTTATTTTAAGTGGGATATTTGCCTACAACAAAGGGAAACACACAATATAGGGCCAATAATTTACTGGTAACCTAGTTAATAATGATAAGGAAGCAATAATAAATCA
>WAAG01041972.1:47834-64636 GCA_013390105.1 Tichodroma muraria
CCATCCCCGCCCGATCTGCGTGATCTTTCCTGGCTCCAAGACAGCCCTGAGAAAATTCTCTCACCGACCATGCTTGCAGGAGAAGAAAATTCGAATTCCATCAGCCAGATATCAGCAACGAAGCTCACAGTTTGGCTCTGCGGTCTTTTTTTCCTTTTTTCCCGGTCAGCCTGACTTGCTTCCCCCTCCCCCCCCAGGCCCGACGGCCACGTGGGGAAGGGGGAGCAGAGAATGTTCGGCAGGAGCTCTTACCTGAGCCTCTGCCGGAAACCAAGAGAGAGCTGATTCCCGGGTTTGCATTTAAAAAAGGTGTATCGTAAAAGGCGTACCCACGCTTTCATTGGTTTTATCAAATGTCAGTAATACACATTGGCCAATCACGGCCAAACTACTACACGCGCCTGAAGGGAATGAGTGCTACGGGAGAATAGACTGGAATTGTGGAATCCACTGCTTGCCTATGCTGTGACACTGAACATCTGTGCTTGAAAAAGGTACAATTGTAACAGCATGCAAACCCAGCACTTTCATAAATAGATATCGTGAATTTCAAGGCTTACAATAACAGTAGGTAGGACTCCAATGCAACATCATCTAACTAGTCCTAATCTCCCAAGTCCTGGGTAACATCCTGTTTAAAATTTTATGTCAGGAGCAAATTTTTAGATTTTCCAGTTTTAATGATAAAATAATTTATTTCAAGCAGATTTGGCCTAAATTCTGAACTATTTTCCTCTATCAAAATGTACAGTATTCCTTTCTGCTGGAAACTGTCAAGTGGAATTTTCTGTTGAGGTTAGAATTGAATTTAATGGGATATTAACTGAGGCTGTAACATTGGATTGTATTGGACAATACAAAAAGTGAACAATTTATAAAAATGAAAATTGTTTATTAACATTTAAAACTACTAATAAAGCTTGCAAAATTCTAGGATAAATATTTTCATTGGGAACATCTCAAGATCAGGTCACCATCTGAAAAATTTATTTGCAGCTATGTTAAAGAGTTCTTGTGATTTTTGAAAGGGTTATCTTATTTTTTTTTTTAGTGTGCCATTTGCTACCTTCCAGTTCCCTGTCACTTAGCCAGATGTAAGGTTTATCATTCTGAAAGCTTTTAATTTGACAGTGAAATAGATTAAACATTGGGTACAAATTGAATTTTTCCGTGCCATCTTTCTATGAGTAGAGAATAAGATGAAATTTACTTTGAACTGCATGGTGAGTTAATTATTTTCTTTGTTTCACTTTTTTTATTAATTTAGATACTTTTCTCACCAATAGCTGAGTCTTTTCTTGGTTCTATTCACAAATACCTGTTATCTTAAGAACCACCAAAACCTACCCCTTCTCTCTTCTTTTAAAGCTTTGATAAAGTGCATTCCTAGGCAAGTAGTCTCGTATCAATTTAAATTATTTTAATTATGCTTTTTTACTCTCATGAAAAATATCTTGGTAATAATATAGCCTCTAAAATCAGTGGGAATTTAGATTTCAGAACATTGTAGATTTTATCATTGTATCTAATACGTTAATAATCTGTTTGTTCATGCAGACACACTCATGCATTTTAATACTACCTTGTGATTCTCAGATTGGGAAAACATGATGAAACATGACTTTAAACTCTTTTGCATACAACTTTTATTTGATGTTTATTTGATTTTTCTGACAACATCCACATCCATGTGCTGTGAGCAGCCCATAATCACAGTGATGTATAAAGCACAGTCAGGTTTGCTGTGTGTCGATGCACTGGACATTAATGGATCAGTCACCTGATGACTGTGAACCTGATGTGGTTTAAAAAGCCACTTGAATTTGTACAGTACCTGGTAGTAAAACACCATTTAAAATCAGAGCTCTGTTCTGTGCAGTGGAAAGGTTGAAACAGTTCGTACCCATGTGGCAAGTTCTGAAATGCTGCTTCCCCAGCTGCAGCTCTCAAGCATGTGTGAGATTATGGGATGAGGAAATGGACCTGGCAGTGCAAACATTCATGCACATCAAATAGACCACTGAGGAACAGCCATAATAAAATCAGGGAGAACAGGACTTGGATGAGCTGACAGCTCAGGTTGATTACAGCTCTGCTGTCCAAATGTGGTCAAAACTAAACACTGTAGAAACCAGAGGATCAGAAATGCTATGCTCAAAACATATCAGAAAGAATGGACTTCAAGTACAATGGGAAATATTATCTGTTATCTGCCTTCCTGACAAAAAGTAAAATAGGATACTGCTTTATTTTGTCCATAGGATAATTATGGTAATCATGTTTCTGAAGTTCCAGCCTACAAATTCAACAATATAGAATACATTCAAGAAATCAGAGTAGCATGCATTTTTCATCGGCTTGATTTCATAAAATTACTTCAAAATTTGAATGGTGATTTATTAATTTTAAGCTTGTGAAAAATTTTACTTGTAGAAGGCCTATAATTACAAGGTGGGAAAATCAGAGAGTAAATTATCACTACAAAATTGGTTTTATGTGTGAAATAAGTAAAGATATGTATCTTGTGTATAAAATAGTAGTTTATTCCCAAGAAAAAAGGCTTCAGTGGATTTCTTGTCAGAGTTCTTATGCAATTAAGAAATACTTGCCCGCTGCAGTACCCTGAAATGTTTTATGACACAGAATGAGTAAACAAGGTTTTAAGCATGGTTGCATTTGTTTGTTGTTTTTTCTTCTCCCAACTGCCTCATCAATTTCGTAGTTTAAAGGGTACAAAGCATGTAGAAACAGAGGTTGCATTAGATATTCCACAGCTTGATACCACTGTGTCACTTCATGACCTAAAAAATAGAAGTCCTACAAACATGGAATTTTTTAATTTGGAAAAGACCATCAGGTATTACCATTAAATCCTATTTCTGAATTTTTTAAAGATGGATTTCTTCAACTGCCCAGTTCTGTCTGTATGTACAGGTGGTACAGGATTGCACTTCACTGTTGTAATTTTTAGTATAATGCAAACGTTATGGAGAAAGTTTTAAAAGTAACCTAGCTGCAATAAATTCTTCAATAAATGCTTTCAAGTTTGATTTTTTTAAAAAATAACTGTAGAAAATTTTTATGTTGTTTTGAGAACTACCCCAAATATGCAGCTCCTCTTTGTCACCATTCCCTGTCTAATTCATTACCTTTGGGTGAGGCACATGATTATTTGTTGGGTCTCTGCAGTTTTTCTGTACTACTGGATAGATCTTTCTCTGCTGGCCTTGTGCCTGTGATCAGTGGTCTTGAGGAATAGGTTAATTAATCAATTTAATTATATTTTCAAAGTAAAGGCAATATTTCTCTTTTTTTCCCCCTTTTTTTCTTACCTTCCATTATAGTTTAAATGACTTGGAAGGAAAAGGTTAATATGAAGCCTATTGTACGTTGGTTGGTTGGCTTAATCAAGGCACTTTATCTAGAAAATCCCTTTCTTTGTGTTACACTGTATGAAAACTCAAGCTTAATAAAAATGGAAAGTCTCTGTCAAAGAATGTTGTCATTTAGCCAGGAAGATCTTTTTCTTCTCAACCAAGGTGGCAACTCCTCATTAGGCTAGTAGAGATATCAATATTCAGATTGTAAAGATTTTAGGATGGGTCAATTCCTAACAGAAAGGTTGAGTAGTTGTCACTTTTTCCTGTTAAGGATTAAGTATAACCCCCAGCCTGGTATATAGTTAAAATAAAAAAAGAAATCTGCTTGTTACTTCAGAACTTTTCTCCTTTGTCACTACAAAACTCTGGGCATTTACCCAGTGTAATTCACCTCTTGTGAGAGTATTTATCTCCTTAAGTTCCAGAACCTCTCCACATCAGCAGGCGTGGAGCAAGACACTGGAGAGCAGGACACAGCCCAGAGCTCTCACAGGAGAAGCACCAGGGGTTGTTTGGGTCATTAGGGAGGGACACTGTCTCCTGCTGTAGTGGGGGAACTTGGGCAACAACTCCAAATCTTACTCTCTGAAGTAGAATTGAGCAACCAAAACCAGGTCAAAAAAAAAGGATTTGGCACATCTTAGGCAGCTTAGAGGGAATTTGACCTTCTTCATTCATGCTGAGGTGAGGTGGGAAATTTATGCAGTCAAACAGGTGAGAAGGTGTGGCTGAAGGTTACCCCACCCATGTAATGCTGGTGGTAATGTTTGGTGTTCATTACCTCATTCTCACCTGGCTTTTATTAAGATGATTACAGATCCCCTGCAGAAAGAGACTGGGTTTTGAAAACATAGAACAGTTATCTCAATTGTCATTATTACCTAGTATTCTAAAAATTACTGCTGTTGGTAAAATCTATGTGACTCTGTAAATCTTTGGTATCTGTTTAGTAGGACAGCAAAACATGGTAAAGAAAAATGTTTGAACGACTTCTTGTTCAAACATTTCTTTATAACTTATAGATGTCTTAAATATTTTAAATTGTTTCTTAGTCTTGAAATGATCTAATATTATTCATTCAGCTGTTTTGAAAACAGATAATTAGAGCTTTTGCTGTAGTCAAGTACTGCTAGGTCCAGCTTCAGGGAGGTGGGGGAAAAGGGACTTTTGTAGTCCTGGAATTAAATACTCATCAGGTATATTCATTTGTTGACCCTTAAACCTCTGAACTGGCAGTGTTTGAAAGGGAAGGCATAAATTTGTCTGAACTCCATGGTTTTAAAAAGTAATCAGGAATTGTATAGCTTGGCATCATCTACAACAAAACTATTCTGTACTTTTAGTTTTTCCAGCGGTGGGCTGTGGTTCTGCTGTACAGGCAGAAGAAGCCATCACCCGAAGCCTTTTAGGGGCAACAAAAAGTTTTACTTAATGAATTTAACTAGGAAGGATAAATATTTCTTAGTGGTTGAGAAAAGCCTGTAACTTTAGTGCTGATCCATTCTTTCATCCTGATTCTCGTTTGCATTTCTCCTGGGTGTAAAAACCATCTCCAGCAGAGGCTGCCTTTCTATGGGGTGCATGGATAAGTCATTGTTTTTCTGGATGTTGTTCAGGCCTCTTCCTTTCATTGTCTGTACTCTGCACCGCCTCAGAAGAGTCACTAGGATTGCCTTCATCATTACCATGGCAATAAACTTTCCCACACAGCTCCGGGGGCCGAATCCAAAGGGCTGGAAATAACGTGAAGGAACCTGCAGAGAACAACATGGGGAATAAACTCAGAGAGACTGCTCTCCATAAAAGTAGGGAACATAATGATGGAAATTGGTAGTAGATATATTCTTAAAAACTTGTGGAAATAATATTTTAGGAGCAATTACTCATTTCACTCTGGAAATCCCACCCAAGTCAGGCCCAACTACAGACACTGGCAGAAGTATGGACCAGCCCTTGTAAATTTGGAGATAGCAGGGATTGTACAGTTAAACAATTGAGTTCTGTTCATGTGTTTGTCTGTTTGTCCTGGAAACGACAGGGATTTCACCACAAGCTGAGAAATGGAGTGAAGCTTCTGCTCTTCAAATGCATTAGAGTTCATTAAAAAGTTCTTCAGAAAGTGTTCTTTATAAAGCTCATAAATATCTGAAACAAAAGTTGATGCCTTGTCTAAAGATAATCACTAAGCCATACACCTACTCCATTTGTAATGATAAAGCTAATGTTTCTGAGAACTAATTTGTCACAAAATTAAATATTAAAAATTTTGATATCTAATAGAGAGAGAACACTTATAAAATTGTCTTCTGTCCTGTTAGCTGAATTACGAAATACAGGATTCCCAGGACTAGTGAAGAATGAACAGCCAGTTTCTGCTACTTTTATTGCCATTAAGTAGATCAGTTAAAAAGAAAGTCTGGTTGCAAATAAATTATTTTTCTTCATCTGTATAACTTCTTTTTGAGAGAGTCAGACATTAACCGTGTTCTGATTTCCTATTTAACAAGAATAGAGTAAAAAATATTGGTTCATATAAAATAATCTGGGAAAAAGTGTACTGTTTTTCCTTATTTTCAGACTGACAGAAGTATTTGGTTAATTTTTTTTTGTTTTTTAAATAAGCTGAGCTGTGCTTTTGGAAAAATTATATATAAATACAAGTGTTTATAATACAGAGCAAGTACAGCAGCTGTCAGTACAGCACAATGGCAAATGCACAGCCTGGGAAAAAGGAAAAATGTTTAGATTCTTACAATGGCATCTTATCATAAATAATGCTGTGGATTGCTATTCACTCAGAGAACTGGAGGAAATTTGTGCCTGCCAGAATAATTATGTGGCAAAGAGAATGCGTCAAGTCAGATAGAAAATGTATGGTTAAATATTTGGTCAAGGGGAAATATTTTTAGTAGCAAAGTGTCCTCATAAATTAAGCAAGATATCCATTTTTGATAGAGATACTAGGAATGTAAATAATGGATGGCAATATGGAATATATTCACAGTGAATTGTAATTTTGATAAAATTCATCACTTACTCTCTTCTTGTATTTTCTACAAAGGCTTTCTTTTGAGCTGTTTTTCCTAATGTTGTGTTCAGGGTTTACTCTGGGTAATCCAACAGTAGTTGAGAAATATTAACCAGGTGGATTAATGCTCATTTTTATAATATATGATACTCTTAACTTTTTTGATAAGAAATAGGTTTTGTAACCTTGAAGTTTTTTCTGGCTTGAACACTCGTATCTCTTATTTTTTTTCCTTAGCTGTTCAGGTGTTTTCACTGGTGAGCCCATTTTTGCTGTATTAAAGTAGGCTGTTTCTTTCTTTAAAGCTGAAGTTGCTGCTGTTGATGTTCATGGGTGCAGCTACTAACATATCAGTGCAGTTTTAGTTTCTCGGGGTTATAATTGCTGAACAAATAGAGTTTTACAAAACCAATTTTTCTCATCAGTTATCAGCAGAGCAGAGGTCTGAGTAAATAATCTGAAGGATGATTTGAATACTAGGGGATTACAAGAAGAAAAAATATTCGCATGTTGCTTTTGATTATAGTTCTCCTGGTAGTTAGAATGTAGCTTCATTTGAAATTCAGTGCTGAACAGGAACTTAATTACTCAACATCTGCCGTCGTAAGTTAGTTGAAATTTTCATTATGGTCTCTAAAATATTGTTAATTTAAAAAGAAAAACAAAAATAACATGGGCACTAGATCCCCAGTCTCTCAGAAGTTACTGCACTGCTTTACATCTCCAGAGAATCCTCAGGCAGCCAGCCTCAGCTCTGGGTCGGCTGCTGGCATGGCTCTAGCCCCCTAAAACCTCTTTATTTTGTCCAGTGTCGGGGGATATAATGGCAACCATGTGTGTCTGACAAATTTAATCAGAGATTTTTTAATCAAAATTATTATGTCTGGAAAAACTGTTTTCTATGTTATGATTATTTTTTATTTTAAAAGCAGCTTGACAGGAAAATATTTTCTCAGCTCTAATAATAAATAATAATGGTAACAGTAAGCAGCAGGTTTTATAGCTAACTAGGCACATAGACAAAGGGAAAACAGTCTTCTGGTCACAAAGTTCTTGAGCAAAGTAAGAGGAAGAGACATTAACAATAAATACTATACAAATTTCTGTAAGGAATAAGGTGGAAAACTTACATTTTTCTCAAAATTTTCAAGAGAAAACTCGTTTGGCTTTGGGAAGAATTCGAGTTTATGCATACGTCCAATATTGAGGATAATATTTGTGCCCTTTCTCACAGGGTAGCCGTCAATGACATCATCCTGCAACGCTTTGCGCATGATCAAGTCCACAACTGGCTGGTATCTCATGCTCTCATAAATAAAATTCTCCACAATTTTTAAGTTTGGCATGTCATCGCTTTGTATGTCTCTGTCACCTTGAGGAATAAAGCAGATGGTGAAGAGATTAGTGGGTTAGGAGTTTAATAGCTTCATTGTACAAATATCAGAACGTGTTGGGAAGATTCTCGGGTTCTGAAGTTGTAGGGGGGATCCAACAGCTTCTTAGGAGTTTTGTGTAGCCTTACTTATAAATCTGGTATATTGCTAATTAGCATAAACCCTAGTTTATTAGTTAGCAATCTTCTCACTTTCTTCTTAACACTCTTGAGTCTTTGTTCTTGTCAGCAACAAAACTCTGGGAGTCCTCCCCTGGCTTTTGCACGAGAGAGCAACAAGGCACAACAAACAAATCTTCCAAGAGCTGACAGCAAACAGAATCCTGGGGTAGGCCGGGGCTAACTCTGCGGGGACCTTACGCTTCCGCCGTGCCCTTGGGTTCGGCTGGGCGTCCGTCCAGGCCCTGCCGAGGCCTGGCAGCTCCAGTCAGGATGAGAAAGTTCCAGCAGCAGTGTCGGGGCTGGCTGTGCTGCCCCAGGAGCGGCAGTGCCGCTGGCGAGCCCCGGGGAGCCCGGGGGCCGCGGGCTCACTGCGGCTGGGGCACGATCGCCGCGCCAAAGGCACTTTGCCTCTCTTACCTTGGAGGGTAAGGCTTCAGAAGCCTTAACATTAGCGAAAACATGAGCGAGTGGCTACTCTCAGGAGGACAGTAAAACAAGGATTGTTAAAAGTACCTTAGAAAAGAAGTAAAAGACTTTGTGATAGATTTCCCAGTGCTCAACAGACCAGAAGTAAATCTTAAATAAGAGTGGGTGAAATTAGTTGCTATATTGGTTCAGTGTCAGGCTTTGAATGAAGACTAGAGAAGGGGAAGAATACAAATTTGGAATATCTTGATTGTGTTTTGAATAGTTAGTAATTAGTACTTAGAGGAGGCCAATTTGAGATCAAAACGGATGACAGCAGAATATAATTTTAATTTTGTCTAGTCTTTCCCTTCTGGAGTCATAATGAAACTTAGAGAAATTCTGTATTTTATCACAGAAAAATACTGATGATTAAAAGTATTTGAAACAAGTGCCCCCTTTTGCTATTTCAGGGTAACTAGAAAATAATTCCAATGCAATTTGAGGTGAATGCTGATTTTACACTCTGGCTGCTGAGGAGAGAATATACCACATTATTTCTAATAGACTATTAATTCTGATGATTCCTATTTTATTTATTTTACAAATTTCTCACGTTTTTTCATTTGCTCTTTAATATAAACACAGTAGCAGTTCATATGTTTTTTTACACACAATAGCAGTTCATATGTTTTACAGCAAACGCTTCTGTTAGGAGAAAATGTTTAAAATTTTCAGGTTTAGATAAATGAAATTAGATCACTGATGAAGCAAAATTATATTCCCATACCACTGACTTTGCAGCTCCTGCTTACCCACAACAGTTTCAATTTCTCTCATCATCTCCTCTTCCACTGTGGGGTGCTCTGCAATCAGGATTAGCATAAAGAAGAGAGTCACAGACAGAGTGTCAGGAGCAGCAATCATCATCTCCAGCACACACTGGTTCACATTCTCAGCAGTCAGATCCCCTCTGTTCTGGAAAAAAAGTGGGAAATTTTTGAGAAAATCTTGATTGCTAACTTCTCACGCCAACAAAGTTCCTTTAGACTCTTAACAGTCTATCTTACACTAAATAGCATTTCTTTTTCGTCTTTCAGAGAAAGGCAGAAAGCTCATGTTCTGATGGGTATGTGTTGTCTTACAGGAAACCAGAAATGTGTGTTCTTAGCTCAGGTTCTGCTTAATTTAATGCATTTCCTCACAGTTTGTGAGCTGTCAGAAATTGTACAAGAGAGGAGTTATACAGCATTTGAAACCTTTGCAAACAAAAGGCAATACATTAAATAATACACAGGAGTTAGGGAAAGACTGGGGGACACTCAGGGACAGATGCAAGACTTTTAGAGATGTTATTTAAGCCATGAAATAAAGCACCTGATCCTAGAATACAAATATTCCTATTTGAGTCACTGTCAGGAACTCCACAGCCCCAACTACTCAGCACGCCTTTATGATGATAATGTGACTTGTAGAGAGGAATATGAAGTTTAATTTGCAAAGCCTGTGTGCAGGAGAATGTCAGAAAAAACAAAATTAGCCATATTTTGAGTAAATTCCGAATACCTGTGCAAAAATCAACTGGGATGCAAAATCCATGTGTTCATCCAACTTTTCGACAGAGGAAAGCTTTTGTCGTTTCTGTTCTATTAGGATTTCCATAGCTCCTTTAAGATCCTTGCTGAAAACAGATGAAATCCAACATGTCGTTAAATATCTGCACCAGGGTATGACTAGAAATTCAGAGATATACCAAGAAAAGCATCTAAGCATGGCAGAAATTAAGTATTCCCAAGAATGATTATATGGTTCTCTGCAAAAGTAGTAATACTTAGGCAAGGTGCATTTTCTTATTTTTCTTAAGTAGTTGCTTGTCAGCCTGGAATGAAATCTTAATGTTTTTATAGAATAGACTTAAAAGGAGAAAAAGGTGTCTACATACACTGTTAAAGAATAAAGTTTTAAAAGATTTATTATCATTGCCAAGGAATTTGTTTATTTCCTTGTTTATTTCCTTGTTTATTTTATACTGTATTTTATCAGTAAGTAAAATGAATTTAGAGAACATAAGGGATGATTTTTAGAAGAATGTAGACAAGTGTTAGAAAATTTGTATCTTGAAGATAGAGTTAAACTTTTCATATTTAAATAATAATACTGGGTCAACAGTTTGTATTTCAGTGGTGGAAAAAGCAACGTTCAAAAACTGTCATAAATTTCGGGGGAATTTTCAATTATTTATAGATTTGAAAGCAATTCTTTATAAAAAGTATTTTGAAAAGCTTTTGAATGAAATCTTCAGGCTTTTCAATTGTGAGTTTGTTACTGTTGAGATAGATAATTTGTGTTTGTAAGGTAAATGTACTTGGAACGTCAAGCCCCATAAATATCTCAATATTTATAAATATGTTATAAATTAGAAATGGCAAGTAGTCCTTTTCGCAAAATTTATCAGAAGAATATCTTTAGTCTTCATATCCTGTGGTGGTTCTTTGCATTTTTTTAAATCCAGAGATCTTTATCTTCGTTTTCTTTGCAATAAAAATTTATCAATAAGTTCTTTTTTATGGAACTGCTTTTGAAATACCAGTATTTGCTTGCAGGGGCTTTCTGGTAATAGCTGGGTCAAAGTAGTTTATTACCAGCATCATGGGATAAAGCAGTAATCAGCGCCATAATAAAACTAGCAAGTAAATATTAGAGAAGGTGAAGCTTGTGTCCAGTCCTTAAGAGCTGTCAGTTAGTTTGGGTGTACTTGATCTTCTCCTTAAAGCCTTTATGCTGTGTAGCACTGTCAAAGCAGTTTATTACATATCCTTCCTAAGGAGCAGTTTCCCTTGCTAGGTGGAAAACAAATGGAAAAAATGACTGCCAGTTCTTTTTAAAGCTGGCTCTCTTGGCAGAAGACAGAGAACAAGATCACAAAACTGGAAGAGGCATTTTGTGTTTTTGCAAAGAGGAAAATGGCCAAATGTATTTGTTCCTTATTTAGGGAAAAAAGCCCCAACCTTGAGATGGATTATCACACTGAGCACCAAGTTTTAACTCATAAATGAGTGATTGACTCAAAAATGCATGCTGAGAGAACCGATAAACAGGTACCTGCTCAAGAGTTTACTCTTGGAAGGCTGTGCCCTGAATACAGATGGGTTTCCTTGTTTGGATGAGCTGTAACCTACTCTGATTGTCCTCAGCTGGATAGCAAATATAACTTCATCCAGAGGCTTTTCCATGTCTGAACAGAACCAGTTCAGATCTCAATTTAGTTTCACATTTGAGTGGGCATGAATCAATTTTGGTGAATAAATTGGGACCAGATAGACAAAGCTTTAAACTGGCCCAGGAATTCAGCTGTTTGTACCACCAGTGACAAATCTGGGCATTTGTCACTGGTGTTCTGGTTCTGTCTGGGCTCTGCTGAGGGGACCTCAGCAACCGCCTTTGCAAGTGTCACAATTTAGTTTCTAAAAGGCAGAGAAAAGCATCAAGGGAAATGCTCCTTCATAAAAAGAGAGAGGGAATCTTATACAAACAATTTGTAGAACGGTTGATACTCACACTGCATCTTTATATTTCTTGCACAGCCAAGAAATCTTAAAAAATATGTCGGGCTTTAACAAAAGTGCTTGCCAGGCATCAAAGTAGTTTTGAATTTTAAGCACAATGGCATTTTCTGAAAAGAAACGTTAAAAAAAGAAGTCAACAGTCAAGTAAGATAAATCCTTCAGAAAAATTAATAATAAGGTTGTGTCCCCTACTCTACTAAGTTCATGGGAGTTTGGTAATCAACTGGTAGGTAACATTTGTAGCGCACTGTAAAAAAGGTCTAGATCTTCCTAGAAACTCTTGGTAACTTGCTACAAGGACACAGAGGTGTATCAGCCAGACCAAAGAATCTCCCACAGGAGAGCAGAACTACTGCAGAGCACTGAAATGGACAATTTAGATGTCCTGATAATATTCTTTCTGTCATAGACTGAAGAAGTCGTAGAAAGCATTTAGGTGAAATTTTCAGAGCAATCATTTAGTTTGGTGGAAATATTTCAGATTCTTGCATGAATAAAATATAATATTGGAATTGTACCAAATTGCTGCAGGAAAATCTCTTTAAATGGTGAAAAAAAAATTTTCTTTAAACAGTTCATTAAGGTGGGTGACAAGCTAGTGTATACTTTTGATCATATAAAACTCTTTCATAACTAACATGAAAATGATTTCAATTAATTATGTGGTGATACAGGATTTTGTTCTCGCTCTGTTTTTTGAGACAAAACTGCTGAGTTTCATTGCATTTTCCTTGGATATGCATTTCAGATCCATCTTAAAGCACATAACTGAACCTGTCAGTACCATCCAGAGGGACCCCGAGGAACAGCTTGTTGGACGTGTCGAGCATGATCCGCCTCATGAGGTTCAGTGCGTTGATGTTGCCGAATTCCGTCGTCACTTCCTGGAGTTTGTCCAGGTGGTCGATGGTTGACTCCACGCAAATCGCTATCATCCGCACCAGCCCGGGACCAGACAGAGCTGAAACATTCGTGCAAAACGAGCAAAAGGTTCGTTGGGTTTTGTACCTCCTTTATAGTGTCTCAGCTGGTGATAACAGTGCTGATAAAATGGCAAGTGTTATTGCGTCAGTGGCTGGTGTGAAACCCTTCTGGGGCTTAACTGGTTTATCTTTCTTTGATAGGGAAATATAGGGATTTCAGAAAAACACAACATTTCAGAAAAACAACAAAAAAATACAACAGGATTTCAGGAAAGATTGGCAGTGTGTGTCAGTGATGCAGGGTGTCAGTGCACACTGAGTTACCTCTGGTGAAAAAGGGTCGAATTTCTTTCCAGTGTGCTGGGTTGTTGTTGAATATGATCCCATTCTCGTACATGCCAATGCACTGTAACCCAAGCTTACTCCCAAATCGAGACACGTAATGCCAGTGCTTCATTACATGGAACACACTCGAGGATCTGGGGAAAGAAGGAGGAAAAAGCCCCAAATAAAAAGACTGTTTCACAGACTGAATACAGCATTTGTATTCTGACATTTTACAGTTGTTCCCAACTGTGCTGACTTGCATTCTTAATTTAGCAGGAAGTACAATGCTTAGCACGAAATGTTGTTCCTTTTGCATAATTAAAAATCTTGATGATCAATGCCTTCAGAATTTATATTAAAGCCATAATTTCTTCTGTTCAGATTTAAACTATTTTTTAATCAAAATGCAAATTGTTAATGAGTGATTTAAAACCGAGTACTGTATATACATAGAAATGTGTAGATGGATATGATACACTTAGGCAGTGCCCAATGTCAGATATTTTAGAGGATGGGGTCAAATATTTGATGTGTACTAAATTAGTTTTACTTTTGTGTAGTCAATGCTATGTATTCTTTTGTAGCTCTTTGGTCATTCTCAGACACATATTGAAAGCATAAAAATACATACATCACTTAAATATGTATCATCATAATATGATGGTATCTGTGGGATAAATAATAAATATTCTTAAAGAGACATGTAAGGGAAATCCATGATATGCATAATTATATTTACAGTTAGCAAGATTAATTTACTGGTGCTGGCAGGCAGCGTTCTTGCTTTAAGATATAATTTCCTTTAGAGGGAGCCAGCGTTTCAGAAATGTGGATGTGATGAAATGCTGATGAAAGAAAATCCAACCAAAAGACAGAAAATTTGAAATGGAACAATATGCTTCTTTCTTTACTGTATAGTATAGTTTATGGACCAAACCCCAGACTACTAGTGTGGGTTTCCTTTCTTTTTTCAGTCAGGTAATTTTGCTATTGACTGCAGGTATTCTTGGTTTCATGGTTTTGCATGACCCGGAGGTAAAGTTAAAATTAAAATTTTTTTCTCATGTCAGGGCACAGCACCTGTATTTCCCTGAACATGAAAAGAAGGTGTTGTATTCTGACAGCTGTCCCCAGAAAGGTGAAAGTGCAGCAGGCTCATTTTTTCTTCCTCCCATCCCATGTGTCTCTATGCAGGAGACACATCATAATGTTCCAAGGAAGGGTTTTGTCAAGTGACCTTGCATAAGCAGGTTTTCCTCCTGAAACTATTTAATGAAGTCTTCTGAAAGAACAACATCAGCTGTTGTAACCAAGACTGCAAATTCTTCTCTGTGTGCATTAGCACCTCAGTATTAGATTTGATGCTAAAAGTTCAGATGATACTGGTGAAAAAAGATGAAATTGATTTTCCTTTACAGAAGTTAAGTTATGTTTAGTTTTGCAGTGAATTTAGGATCCACTGAAAATTTTATTCTATATTCTTGCTTTAAAAAAAGTTAAATATTTGTTTTCTACACACAGTCAATAATTTAAAGCAAAAAATGTCAGGAGAAAAACAATGTATTGGCTGTAAATCTGGCATTGTTTAGCAGCACTCCTGGTTTGTTTCTGATGAATTGGTAGCACAGAGAGGGAAAGACAGCAATAAGAGTTCGTAGTATTTTCAAAGCATTCAGAACGTCTTACTGCTTTAGTTAGTTGATATTTGCAACACCTTTGTAGGATAGGAATGTAAACAGCTTCCTTGTCATGATTGCCTCTTTCTATAGAGGTTAAAATAGAGATGAAGCTGACTTGCACCTTGAGGCAAATTCTGTAATTACTCTATATGCTGCACTGTCTTTCAAAAGCTTTTACTTAATGAAAGTTAAGTAAAATGACATTGTTACTTAAAAGGTTCTGATTCACTATCAGTTATGTGTGGTAAATGTTTAACTACTCTTTTTTTTCTTTCTTTTTTTATGGCATGACTTATAATAATCCAATGTAAGAAGTAAGCAATCATCCACTGGGGCTAATAAAATGATAGGCTGATGTTTAACGTTATGTTTAATACTGTGCATAATTGAAACCTATGAATAATCCCATTAATTGGAGTGGAATTACTCCTAACACTACAATGCTGTATTTGCTTTGTTAAATTGCTGAATTGGAGCCATAACCTTCAAACATTTACTTCCACTTCAAGGAGCAACTTAAAAACACAGAAAATGAAAATTTGACTTAATCCCACATTGCAGTCAGCCTAGACCCCTAAACTGAATGTTATCTTAATAATAAATGGAATAGTGACATAGATGGTAAATTATTTTTAGGATTGAGCCACAGTACTTTCCTTTCTACAAAAAAATATGAGGAAAATTCACCAAAACCTTGATAGGAAAGTCTTTAAACAAACACAAGATTAGAAAAGAGTCTGTGAACAGCAGAAAGTAAAAAGATTTTGTTAGGACAGTTTTTGAAAATAACAACTTTAATTCTACTTCAAAATAAAGTAGCAAAGAGGTTGTAAAGATATAAAGCCTTTTAAATTATTAAGTATAGAAAATAAGGATTTACTTGCTAATTATAAATGTTTCTTCACCGCTGATCCAAACTCTCACAAATTCTCCATATGTCTTATTGTAGTAGTTGCAGGCATTCCCTACTCCCATCCAGAGAAATCTCCCATGTGAAATGAGGGGACCGATTCCCATACAGTATCCTGGCCCTAAGAAACAGGGTAAGAGAGGTTTGGTCTCAGCAGTGCTCACGGACAAGAAAACGCTCTGAGCATCTCCCTTTCGGAAGGAGGTTTTTACCATGGCAGTCCCAGCCTGCGCTGGGCAGTTGACACAAACAACCCTGGTCTGAAACTGTCTCAGAAACTGCAGCTGTGCTGGTGAAGTCTCAGTCTCTGAGGAAGCCTGTAGCACTTTCAGTGGTACCTACAGCAAACGACATTCATGCTGCTTTGTACAACTTCTGCTGCTGCTTGCTTTTGGAGGGACAGTGGCTCCATCCTAGAAAGGAGAAATGCTCTTTTGGGCAAGGGTCTTCTCCCAGAATTTCATTCAGGAGTCACAGCACTGGTTTAGGGTTATTCCTGTCCAACACCTGTGAGAGATTGTGCACTGCTCTCCTTCATGCAGCAGAGCATTGCATCTGGTGAAAAATAAGCTGAGCCATTAATGTCTAAAAAAGCCCCCAAAACATTACAGAAGGGAAAGGGAATTCAATGTTGTTCTGCACTGGAGGGTTTTCACTGCTAAAGACAGAGAAAGATTGATATCTTACTAAAATCTGAACAGCTTCTTAGATAACTGTTCAAAGTAAATGCAATTTAGAGATACTTAAACTTTAAAACTTGTACAAAAATAGTTTATAATGCACACAAATGAGAACATCCTGAGTTTGTAAAATAGTATTATATCTTTCTAGCATACACAAAATAAAGCTGAAAATGAAATGTCACATCGCCAAGCCATGATTATTATGGAAATTCTGAAGTTAGAATAAGCATGATTTCCTTTATCAGGAATTTTTAAAAATCTGTATTATTTAAACTGATTCCTAATAAATTTTGTTGTCATAACATGATTATTCAGCATTACTTTGTCACTTAGATTTGAGAAACAA